>JAJIBD010009581.1:0-63851 GCA_021461705.1 Cryptotis parvus
AGGTGCCCTCCCCATGGTCCTGTGTGCTGGTCCAGCCTGGAGAGGGGACAAGGCCACTGGCTCTGCATGGCCCCTTCCCCGGGCTTGTTTGATGGAGAGGGCTGGGCACATCTGTGGGGGGGTCTTGGGGGGGAAGGGGGCCAGGGAGGGCCCTTAGTTGACACTCTCACCCTAGGCTTCCGGCTCCCACCCTTGGACGGGCTACCGGGTCTCCCTGCTGCCAGGAAGGCACCCTCTGGCGACCTGGGTTTGAGTCAGAGCCTCTTTTCCCTGCAGTGAGTCTCTGTCTCAGTTATAAACTGCCCCACCCCGTGGGAAGCATCATGGAGGGCTGGTTTAGAGGGTCGGAGCATGTGCTTTGCCTGTGGGGGACCTGGGTTTGATCACTGGGCACTTACTTCCAGGCATGGACTCCCCCTCCCTCCCAAGTTAGAATCCTCCTCTTCCTCCTCCTCCCCCTCCTCCGTCCTCCTCCCCTCCTTGTCCTTTTCCTTCCTCCCTCCTCCCTTCTTTTTTCCCTCCTTCTCCTCCCCCTTCCTGCTCCTCCTCCTTCCTCCTCCCTTCAATACTGAGAGGTTATCATGTTCGTTCCTCTACCTCCTTTCCACACTCAGTTCTTATCCAGAGTGGTCATTTCCAACTACTATCGTTGAGTGGTTCCTTCTCTGTCCCAGCTGCCCTCTTCCCCAGCACTCGAGGCAGCTTCCTACCTTGGACCAATCCCCTGGCCCTCATTTCTACTGCCCTTGGGTATTAGTTTCATACTATATTTTCAATCCAAAAATTCAAACATTTCACAGTTCTTTTCCTCCTTCCCTTTGTTGTTGTTGCTGTGCCTTATGCACGGGCGGTCGTGTTTGTCGTGCTCACACACCCTCCGTTTAGGCTCCCGGGCACTCTGCCTGTGGGGGTGCCGGTATGGAGCCCAGCCCCCCATGCAAGGCATGTCTTCCACCACTGAGCCACAGCACTGCACTTTGTCTGGTCCCTTGTTGTGTTGGGGCCACACCTGGCGGTGCTGGGAGCGAGCGCCCTCATTGGGAGCCCAGGTTACTCTGGCTTTGTGCTCACGGCACCGTTTATTCAGGCTCAGGGATCAAACCCGTGCCTCAGTCTGCGGCACATGCACAGCCCCTCGTGTGCTCTCGGGCTGCTGCTTGTCCTTTTTAGGTGATCCTGGTGTTTCCCATCACATCTCGTCTGCCGTTATTGCTCCTAATTTGTTCCTGTGTCAGGGACTAAACTCAGGCCTGAGGCTCATGGCCTGCTGCCGAGCCACGTGGCCTGCTGTGCAGCTTCTGCCTCCTACTGCCATGTGGAGCATGTGTGTGTGTGTGTGTGTGTGTGTGTGTGTGTGTGTGTGTCTGTCTGTCTGTCTGTCTGTCTGTCTCTGTGTCTGTGTGTGTGTGTGTGTGTGCTTTATCGAATACAAGATCTGTGATTGAGCCTCACGTATTTTTCAACAGTGTGTGTGTGTGTGTGTTGCGCTTTAATCGAATTACAAGGGTATCTGTGATTGAGCCTCAGCGTATTTTTCCAACACCAATCCCTTCACCAGTGCCCACTGCCCTCCGTCGTTGTCCCCAATTTCCCTCCAACCCTCATCCCCACCCACCAACGCTGCCCCGGTGCCGAGCTTCCTACTGAAGGCCAGTTCTCCTGCTCTTCTTTCTCTTGCCGCTGGACAGTTGATGCTCCCCGAGGCTGCTTTAAATCTCATCTGAGAAAACGCATTCCAGTCTGCCTCTCTCTCTGGATGTTTTCTTGTTATTTTTGATTTTGATTTTTTTTTTTTTGGTGTTGTTTTTTGGACACTCCCAGCACTGCCCAGGACTTACTCCTGACTCTCTGCTGAGAAATTTTCATTTCTCATGGAATTGGGCAGACCGCGTGGGCTGCCAGAGATCAAACAAACCTGGGTTAGCTTTGTGCAAGGGGAGTGTGCTGCCAGTGCCTCTTGCCTCAGCCTCAGCGTTTAGTGTTGTCTGTTCTAGAACTGGGATTAACACAGTCCTGCGCTCTATACTTTTTTGGCAATGTTTTTTGAGGGGTAACTCGCTCATCCTCTGCTGCTGAGCACGACTCCGCCGTGCCACTCTATCACAGTTTATTGCCCCCTTTGTCTCTTGAGCTGCTCCGGGGCACCGTGAGTGTTCTTGACAGGTTGTTGTGGACAGAGGTGTTCATTTCTCTTGGGTGGACTCCAAGGAGTGGAATTTCTGGGTCATGGGCTAACGTGGATGTGTAATCTAAGAAGCAGCCAAATTGCTTTTCGTTTCCAAAGGGATTAAGTCATTTTTAAATTCCCACCAGAAAATAAGGTTAGTTTATTTGCCAGCAGTGGGTATTTTAGTGGTTTCATTTATCCATTTACATGGGTACAAAGTAGCCTTTTGCTGTCGTTTTAATTTGTGTTTCTCTGACTCAGCGTTTGTTGTCTTTTTTGTTTGCTTGTCGGCCGTGCATCGTCTTTTGTGAATTTTGTGATTGCTTAATTTTTATATTTTATAAGAATGTGTAGATTCATTGTCCTGCATATAAGAACTGAGTATTTTCTTCTGTGATTCTTATATATTCAGTGTCTGTGGGGGCTTCACCTCGTGATGCTCAGGACTCAGGGATCACCCCTGGCGGGCCTTGGGGACCCTGTGTGGTACACGAGTTGAACCCAGGCCAGCTTTATGCGAGACAGGTGCCCTCTCTGCTGTACTGTTTCTCCAGTCTCTCTAATGTGATTTTTTTTTCTTTCTGGGTCACACCGGAAATGCTCAGGGGTTGCTTCTGGCTCTGCACTCAGGAATAACTCCTGACAGTGCTTGTGGGACCATATGGGATGCTGAGGATGGAACCTGGGTTGGCTGTGTGCAAGGCAAACTCCCCACACTCTGTGCTATCGCTCCAGCCCCTCTAATGTGATTTTTTTTTTTTTTTTTGGTTTTTGGGTCACACCCGGCGATGCTCAGGGGTTTCTCCTGGCTCTGCACTCAGGAATTACTTCTGGCGGTGCTCGGGGGACCATATGGGATGCCGGGATCGAACCCAGGCCGGCATGGGCCGGCCGGCGTGCAAGGCAAACGCCCTACCCGCTGGGCTATCACTCCGGCCCCTAATGTGATTTTTAAAAACTAAAAATGATTGGGGCCCAGGAGATAGCTCAGAGCACTGGACTGTGTGCAAGGCCCAGGCAGACCCCCTACATGGCCCCTTCAGGCGCCTCAGGGAATACCCCTGAGCACTGCATGGGGAGTAGAGCTAGGTGTGGACTGAAAACCAAACATTTATTATTATTATTATTATTATTATTATTATTATTATTATTATTTTTGCTTTGTGGGTCACACCCGGCAATGCTCAGGGGTTTCTCCTGGCTCTGCACTCAGGAATTACTCCTGGCGGTGCTCAGGGGACCATACGGGATGCTGGAGATCGAACCCGGGTCGGCATAGGGCGGCCGCGTGCAAGGCATACGCCTTACCCGCTGGGCTATCGCTCCGCCCCATGGACCCCAAACTTTTAATCAGAAAATTATTTATTGTTTTCTTTGAATAAAAATGTTTTATTGGAGGCTGAGAGATAATACTTGCCTTGCAAGTGGATGAACCTGGTTCAACACATGGACCCTGTATGGTCCCTCAGGTATCGCCAGGAGTGATCCCTGAGTACAAAACCAGGGGTAAGTAAGGGGTGTTTGCCTTGCATGCGGCTGGACCCAGGTTCGATCCCCGGCATCCCATATGGTCCCCGGAGCACCGCAGGGAGTAATTCCTGAGTGCAGAGCCAGGAGTAACTCCTGAGCAATGCCAGGTGTGACCCAAAAATAAAAACCAGGGGTAAAGTCCTGAGCACCATTGAATTTGGCCCCAGAACCAACACACACACACACACACACACACACACACACAATATATATATATATTATATATATCAATGGACCAAAACTTAACAGTGTTAGAGTTCATGCCCTTTATTAACCCATACAGCTAATCATTTATCTTCTGGCTTGTTGAAACAATATGTCAGACAACATTTGCCACAATAATGTCTGTCAAAGTGGCTGGCCATAAAAACTCCAGCACCACACTCATCTGAAGGGCATTCCAGGCGAAGGCGGCTGATTTTGCCATTCTCATCCACCTTGTAGTATTTCAGGACAGCCAGTTTAACCTTCTTTCTCTTATGCTTATTCTTCTTGGAAGTGGTGTAAGACTTCTTCCTTTTCTTTGCACCACCCCGAAGTCTCAAAACAAGATGAAGAGTAGACTCCTTTTGGATGTTGTAGTCAGACAAAGTACGTCCATCTTCAAGTTGCTTCCAGCGAAGATCAGTCTTTGCTGATCGGGAGGAATTCCTTCCTTATCCTGGATCTTGGCCTTGACATTTTCTGTCGTACCCGAGGGTTCGACCTCGAGGGTGATAGTCTTCCCGTAAGGGTTTTCACGAAAATCTGCATCTTGGCGGTGGGTCCACCCTGGCTGATGGTCTATATATATATATATATATATATATATATATATATATATATATATATATATACACACACACAATATAAATAAATATAGATGTTTTGTTGCAAACCCAATATATATTATATATAATATATGTATATATAAATATATAACACATACATACATATGTGTATGTATATATATATATGTATATATTTGCCAAGAACTAAATTGATCTCACAGCTTCAAGTCTGTAGGACAAGTGCTCTGTACCTGAGCCATACCTGGACATTTAGTTAAATTTTCTCTGGTTTTTGGGCCATGTAATTAGTGGTCCATGGGAACCGCTCCCGACCCCGTGCTTGGGTCCCTTCTGGGGGTGCAGAAGCACCATGTGCTGTGGGCTGCATCTCGTGCGCCTCTGTTGCGGACTGTGCGCTCAGTCCTTTGAGCCGTCTCCCTCCCGCGCAGTCAGGGGTGCCAGAGAGACAGTAGCTGACCTGGCTCAATCCCCAGCACCTCTTATGGTCCCGTGAGCTCACCACAAGTGACCCCTGAGTGTGGAGGAAGCCCTGAGCATCGCCGGGTGTGGCCCGTGTGTACTTTGGCTGGGAGGTACTGTAGTAAGGCGCTTGCCTTGCTTACAGTCTACTTCACGGCAGCCATTCGACTGCATACAGCCCCTTGCACATTGCCAGGAATGGTCCTTAAGCACAGAGCCGGGAGTAAGCTATGAGCAGTCAGGTGTGGCCCAAAAGCCTTATGTGGAGGCTCCAGGTTCAATTTCTAGCAAAATCTAAAAATTTTTTTTTGCCCTTTTTTTTTTTGGGTCATACCTGGCAATGCTCAGGGTTCCTCCTGGCTCTGCACTCGTGGAATTATGCTGGTGGTGCTCAGGGGACTATATGGGATGCCGGGGGTTGAACCTGGGTCAGCCGCATGCAAGGCAAATGCTCTCCCTGCTGCTATTGCTCTGGCCCCCTAAAAAAAGTATTAGCCTATTTTTTTATTTTATTTTATTTATTTTATTTTATTTTTTGCTTTTTGGGTCACACCTGGCGATGCTCAGGGGTTACTCCTGGCTCTGCACTCAGAAATTACTCCTGGCGGTGCTCGGGGACCATATGGGACGCCGGGATCGAACCTGGTCCGCATGGACCGGCCGCTGCAAGGCAAACGCCCTACCAGCTGGGCTATCGCTCCAGCCCCAGTATTAGCCAATTTTAAGGGGAAAGTTAGACATTTGCTGTCATTTGTGTATTTGTTGGGGAGGTGCTGAGATGCCGCAGAGGGCGAGAGGAGGCTCAGGTTTGCTCACTGTGTGGGGAGGGGGGAGGAGAAAGGGGGTGGCCTCCTGAGCAGCTCCCGGTGTGGCCCGGTGCTGAGAAGTGGAAGCAGTTTCCAGCGGCCCAGGAACCGTTGCCTTCCCGTTGCAGGGAGACGGCTTCGTGGGAAGGCGTTCTACAATGTGGGCGACAAGGTGTACTGCCGGGAGGACTTCCTGGTGAGTCAGGGCCGCGCGGGCCCCAGGTGCCATTGCCACCCTCCTGCACCCCCTGACGTGTCGCCCTCACGCCCTTGTCCCTCACAGTACTCTGGGTTCCAGCAGACGGCCGACAAGTGTAGTGTGTGTGGTCACCTCATCATGGAGATGGTGAGTACCTCCCAGGCCCCCTGCTGCAGGCCTGCCGGGCGGGGCTGAGCCGTCCACCCGCACTCACGCCTCAGTGCTCCCACCTCCAGATCCTGCAGGCCCTTGGCAAGTCCTACCACCCGGGCTGCTTCCGGTGCTCGGTGTGTAAGGAGTGCCTGGACGGGGTGCCCTTCACGGTTGGATGTGGAGAACAACATCTACTGCGCCCGCGACTACCACACGTGAGTGGCGCCGCAGCGCTGCCACCTTCCGTCTCTGCCTCCCCTGGAAACGCTTGCGATTTTTTGGGGGAGTGGGATTTGGGGGGTCACACTCGGTGGTGACAGGGACCGAACCTGGTGGGGTGATGCACGGCAGACCCCTCCCCCGTGGCATGTCTCCCCCTACTTGCCCCCTGTCCCCCGTATACAGAGACGAAACGCCCCACTTGAAGGCTGGTCTGTGCTCTCCCTCCCTCCCTCTCCAGACTGTGCCTGCCACCTGCCCTCCTGGTGGGGGCTCTGGGCGCCTGCCCCTGGGGAGTGGGGGGAGGGCTTCACGCTGCCTCCCTGTGGGTCCAGCCCAGCCCGGGGTGCTGGTGCTGCCTTACCTGCTCTGGGTGTGTTGTCGCGCGCTTGGGGGTCTCAGCTCAGGCCAGGGGGACCCCACATTGAAGTCACCGGAAGCATGAGAGCATGGAACCTGGCTCTGTCCCGCAGGAAGGTTGGGCCGAGGCTGCCCCCCAGCTCAAGGGGAGGGCCTGAGGGTCTCCCCGCATGCTGGGGTCTGGGTTTCCTGTCCCCCTCCCCTGGTCACAGCGACTCCCCTCTTTCCTCCAGGGTCTTTGCCCCGGGTGCGCCTCCTGCGCCCGTCCCATCCTTCCTGCACAGGTAGGCGCCTCCCGGGCTGGAATGAATTCCAGGGAAATGGGGCTCCTCCTCTTGCCTGCACCCACATCCCTCTGGGGCCCCCGCGCTGTGCTGGCTGGGCTGGGGAGTGGCCTCCTCCCTGCCCAGCACTGCGGCTGCCCACTGGCTGCTCCCAGCCAGCTCCTCTAGCTCCTTCCTGGTGCCCAGGGGCAAGGAGCCACCCAGGCCTGGGCGCCCCTGGGTACTCACCCGCCTGCAGAGCCATGGTTGGGTGCCCAAGGACAGAACCAGGGGTGGTGCTGCCACGATGCCAGGCTCGAAGCATGTGAGCACGTGTTCACAGGACCAGACTGGCAGCGTGGTGTGAGCCCCCGCCAAACCCTCACCCCTCTCCCTGCAGGGCTGCGAGACGACCATCCGGGTGGTGTCTATGGACAGGGACTACCACGTGGAGTGCTACCACTGTGAGGTGAGCCGCCCTCTCCTCGCGGGCTGGGCCACCACCACTTCCTGCTTCTGTCCCAGCTCGTGGACCCGCTCCCTTCTCCCCAAATAGCTGCTGGCTCAGCCCATTTCTCATTCTCCCAGCATTTATTTGAGGACGAACGTGGGCTGCTGGAGAAGTGCAGGGATGAAGATGGGCTTGGTTCTCGGGGAGACAGGCGCCCACATAGCATCCACATAGGTGGACATTGCTCTCAGAGGGAGTTGTCAGAACACAGAGACGGCCTTGAAAAATCAGGGAAGGCTTTCTGGAGGAGGTGACCCTCAAGTTAAATTCTAAAGCTGGGGCCAGAGCGATAGTCCAGCGGGTAGGGCGTTTGCTTTGACGCGGCCAGCCTGTGCCGCCCGGGTTCGATCCCTGGCATCCCATATGGTCCCCCCGAGCACCGCCAGGAGTAATTCCTGAGTGCAGAGCCAGGAGTAACCCCTGAGCATCGTAGGGTGCTACCCAAAAAGCAAAAAAAAAAAAAAATCTAAAGCTGGACTAAACTGGGGATGGTGGCGGGGGCGGGAACTGAGCGGTAGTACAGTGAGTGGGTGGGGCGCTTGCCATATACACGTCAACCCAGGTTTGGTCCCAGAGTCCCGAGCCAGGAGTCAGCCCTGCGCACTGCCAGGTGTGGCCCAAAGTGCCGCCCACCCCCGCCCCAAATAGTGAGGGGAGGCCGCAGGAGGGGCAGAGGAAGTGGAGACGCTCAGGTGCAGAGTTAAGTATGGCAGCAGGAGTCCCGAGGCTGGGCAGCGCCCCTGGTCCATGGGCCACCCCTGGGCCCCTGTCAGCAGCCCTTGGGGCTCTCTTCCTCCCCAGGACTGCGGGCTGCAGCTGAGCGGGGAGGATGGACGCCGCTGCTACCCCCTGGAGGGTCACCTGCTGTGTCGCCGCTGCCACCTCCGGCCAGGCCCGCTTCCCTCCCCGCTGTGCAGGTCACGGAGCTCTGAGCAGGGGGCGGGGGGCGGCCTGGGGCCTGTGTCCACGCGTGAGAGCCACGAGAGACGTGGGGTGTGTGGTGAGGGGTGTGTGCATGTGTGATGTTTTGTGTGGTGCGTGAGGTGTATGTGGTTGTATGGTGAGTTTGTGTGGTGTGTGATGAGTGTGTGGGGATGTGTGTTGTGAGGAATGTGTGTATGGAGAGTGAGTGGGTTTGTGAGGCGTGCTGTGTGTGTGGTATGAGATAGGTTTATATAGTGTGACTGTGTGTGTGTGTGGAATGAGGGGTGTGTGGAGAGTGATGGGTTTGTGAAGTGTGAGGGGTGTGTGATGGGTTTGTGTGTGTGAAGCGTGTGTGTAGGTGACCCGGTCAGCGCTGCCCCCTCCTGCCTCCCCACCCCGCCACTGAGCTGCTGTCCGCAGGGCCGGCCCCGCAGAAGCTGCTTCTATTTATTCACCGTCCGTGCCTCCTCCAGCCTGCCCGCCTCTGGCCTCGCAGACCTGCCCCCCCAGCCCTCCGGATCCCCTGTCCCAGGACCCTTGGCACCCAGCCCCTGGGGCAGGCTCCCAGACCATGTGGTCAATGCAGGGTGGGCGCCAGGGGGGCCGCGGGGGCCTGGCAGGGGTGGTGGGGGCTCGTGTGTCTCTTTGCCCTGCACGACGCCTGGGGCAGGAGGGGCCATGTGAGAGGGGCCACAGTGTGGGGTGAGGAACGTGGCCCTCGAGAGGGGTCTGCCTTTGGCAGCTGTGGGCCCCCAGATTCTGGGGGTCCTTTCAGTCACACTCTCCACGCCTGGCTGTGGTCCCTGCACTCCTTCCCTCTCTCACCCGGCCCTACATCAGCCAAGAAGGGGGTGGCAGGGGAGAAGCTTCTGGGGCGAATTCCAGCCCCCTGGGTTTGGAGTGGCCCCGGGTACCGTGCGTGGGGTGGGGGTGGGGGAGAACAGCGGCTGCGGGCAAGCACTGTGTATCAGGCTCCACGACCAAAGGATCTGAGTTGACTTAAATTAAGTTTTTCCTTTGAGAGTATTTTCATTTTCTTTAAAAGAATATAGTTTTCTTCTAAAAATGTGGTTCATGGTTGTTATTTCTTAGTGAAGTTCCAAGAAACGAAATGTCCAACTAGTAGATCCTGTGAGAGCTAGTCTTCAGGTGATATAAATATTGTAGTTGAACTATTTTTGTATAAATTTCTCTTAAAAAAAATCCCAAAAAGTGTGTCTGCCTTTCAGACTCTGAAATAGTGCAGGGACTTGTTCTGTCTCTGTCTTAAGAGCCGGGCCCTCACAGGTACCCCTCTACACTGTAATCTGCCACAGTGGTTTTCACGGAATATTGGGAGAATGCATCTTTGTATTTCGAGTCACACCTGGTGGTGCTGGGGATCAAACTGAAGGCCCCACGGTACCTCCGAGCCGCACCTGGCCCTGGGATAATTTGCCTGAAGTCGTTGGTTCCTCTGCGCCCGCACAACCTCCCTCTGACAGGGCTGCTGTCCTTCCTTTCCTGCTCGTCGTCAGCCGCGGGCTGGGATCGGACACAACCAGACTCTGCAGAGCTCCTGGAGCTCAAGGAGATGCAGTGGAGGGCGGGCGGCAGGCTGGGTGGGGGTGTGGGTGAGGCCTGGTGTGCTGGGGGCCTTGGAGCCTGAGCCCAGCCGGGCGCGGGCGAGCCGGGTCGCTTGGAGACCGGGCTGCTCTAGTCAGCAAGGCAAAGGTAGCTTCTGCCACCCTCTCCTTGTTGCAAGCTCAGCCCGTTCTCTGTCCTGCTGTGGGGTGGCCCCTGACTCAGCGCTGCCCGTCACCGTGTCCTCTCCAGCTACTCTGTATTGGTCACTGTGACCCTGAGTCTTGCTGAGTCACCAAAGCATGAAGCCCTCCCAGAAGAGGTCAAGGGCACACATGACCTCATGGGTGTTTGGCATCCCAGGCCACACTCGGAAGCTCTCTGCCCCCCTAGGGCGCCATCTGCCTTCGTCCTTGTCCCCTCACCGCAGGGCCTTTGCACACGCCCTCCACCTGATTCAGTCAGCCTGCTCTGAGGCGTCTTGCTGCCGTGAGTCTCGGGAAGCAGCAAGGTCACTCTGGGAGAGTTGAGTGTCAGGTGACTTCAGTGGCCGCCCCAGCCCAGGCTGTCTGCGTGCTCACACTCACCGTCCACTGTGTCGTTGGGCCCTGAGCCTGCTGCCCTCCACCTCCTTCCCCACTGATTGGCAGCCAGCAGGGAACTAAAGGGGGTCTAGAGGCCCAGAAAGGGACTGCGCGGCTCTGCCCCAGCAGTGCTGCAGAGACCAGGTCCTGTGACGGGCCCGGGAAGGGCTGGAAGGCCTTGAGGTTGAGAAGTCCATACCTTTCCCAGGATCCTGGTGCCTCGTGGCTCGCCACCCTGCTGCCCAGGCTCGGCAGCTGTCGGACAGGACGGCTCCTAACAGCGACCCTGGCTCCCAGGGGCCCTCGCGGTGCTGGAGTGGGGGGCTGGCAGGGCAGTTCCGTCCCTGGTAGGCTCAGCTTGTGGGGGCTCTGGGGACCTAGAGTTGGGCTCTGAGGACAGCCGTCCTGCACAGCTGTGGGCTGTGGGTGTTGGGGACAGGAAGGGGAGGACCCCTGCGCATCTGAGGATGAGGGGACCCCTCGCCCTCCTCTGGGGAAGCAGGATGAGCCTCCCGAGACAGCCCCGAAGGCTGGGTTGGGGCCAGGAGCCCTCTCCACCTCCCTCTGCCCAGCGTCTGCTGCCTGCCCTCCAGCCTGCACGTGTGGGGCAGACCCTTCCTGCACTGCCCAGGGGTGTGGTGTGGGGCCGCAGCGCTCAGGCTCGGGGCACCCTGACCCACCCTGACCCTGCTGGCACTCAAGGGGGTCGTGCCTGTCGCTCTCCTGTCCCAGTGACTCGGCCCTTCACACCTGTGGGCAGCGCCACATGTACCCGCCCTGCCCTCTGCCACGCGTCTGTCCCCAGGCCCTGACTCAGACCGCAGGAGACTCTATTGGCAGTCCGGGCTGCCAGCGCCCCCGGGTGGACACTGAGGGTGGGACAGTGTTGGCGCTGGTTGTAGCCTCCCAAACTGTTTGCCAGGGTCCATCTCACCGCGCCCTAAGAGGGACTTCGGACTCTCCAGCCGGACTCTGGGTCGGTGAGAATGAGCACAGCAACATTCTGAAAATCACCAAGAGGGGCTGAGCGATAGTACGGCGGGAGGGCGCGTGCTTGCCTTGCATGTGGCAGACCTGGTTTTGATTCCCAGCATCCCATATGGTCCCTCGAGCATCTCTGGGAGTGATCCCTAAGGAGTAAGCCCTGATCATCATTGAGTGTGGGCCTCCCCCACCCCTTAAGAAAGAGAGTGGCCCCAGGACCACCAACCAACTCTGTGTGCATGTGTGTATTTGTGTGACAGAATGTGTAAGTCTTTGTGTGAATGATGCGTGAACACATGGAGGGGGGCGATTTATTCCTTTTTTTTCTTTTTTTGGTCACACCCAGGTCAATGCTCAGGAGTTAATCCTGACTCTGCACTCAGGAATTATTCCTGTCGCTGTTTGGGGGACCATATGGGATGCCGGAGATTGAACCCCTGTTGGCCGTGTGCAAGAAAAAAAAACTCTACCCACTGTATTATCACTCTGGCCCCCTTCCACTGGGCTTTGTTTTTGTATTGGGCTGCACTCAGCTGTGCTCAGGGTAACTCCAGGCACTGAGCTCAGAACTCCTTGCAGGACTCAGGTAGGGCTCTTGCTTTGCATGCAGCTGACCCCAGCTCAGTCCTCAGCAGTGCATATGGTCTCCTGAGTGCCGCTAGGAACACAGCCAGGAGTAAGCCCTGAGTGCTACCAGGTGTGGCC
The DNA here is from genome assembly GCA_021461705.1 of Cryptotis parvus. Taxonomy (NCBI): domain Eukaryota; kingdom Metazoa; phylum Chordata; class Mammalia; order Eulipotyphla; family Soricidae; genus Cryptotis; species Cryptotis parvus. The sequence continues at coordinate 12,219 of JAJIBD010009581.1, forward strand.
CCAAAATCAAACCAAACACATTTTTTTTGCGGGCACGCCCAGCATTACTCAGTTTACTGTGCAGGTTTGGGGATCAAATCTGGGGCTCCCACATGCCCGACGTCCCTGGAGTCATCTCCCCAGCTCCCGCAAAAACACCATTTTATTTGATTTTTTGTTTTGTGTGCCACACTTGGCAACATTCAGGAGTTACTTCTAGCTCTACACTCAACAAATACTAGTGAGGCTCTGGATGACCAAACGATCAGCCTTGATAAAACCCGGTGAGCCACATGCAAGGCACATTCTCCACCTGCTGTACTATTGCTCCGCTTCCCCCAATTTGGCAAGTTTTGAGAATAGAAATAGATTTCATGAGCTTATTATGCAATATAAATTATGGATGTAGAATATATTACGCTGCATGTAACGCAGGAACTGTTTTCACACCGCTCCAGTACTATGAGTTTATTTTTCTGTCAGCAGCTCAGAAATCCTAATTGTGTTGTTATGCTGTGTCCCAGCTCCTGGGAGCAGTCTCAGAGTTCATCCCTAGGCGTGAGGCATTGTTTGATGCGCTACACTGTGTGCCCCCAGCATGATGGAGACCCTGTATGGGCCCCATCCAGGACGGCTCCCCCTCGCTGCCCCTGCGGAAAAGCCCTTCTCCTTTGGTGTCTCCGCGGGGTCTTTGACAGGTGCGAGGTGGGATCACGGCAGGTGTGTGTGGTGCCTTGATGTCCCGCATTAGATTAAACGGAACTGCCTGGAGAACTGTGCCGCTGCCCATGCCCCAGTATCTCCAGGTGCTGTGGTGGGATCTCAGCCCACCCCGCCTGTGAGGACCTTTGCTGTGTCCTTGTTAGGGACCTGAAATAACCGGAGAAGTCACCGGCCTGTTCTGCATTGAGCCCAAGGACCGCGCTGCGTCCTGCAGTTCCTGACCACAGCCGCAAGGGGGCACACGCTGGTGGGCGCCTCCTGAATTCTTACACGGAGTTGGTCAACCTTTTTACACCAAGGCTGTGCACCAATTGTTGAAGGCCCTAGCTGGCCCCTGGTGGTCAGTAAGTCACCCAGGTCCTGGCAGAGAGGTGCTCGCTCCCCCACTTGTCCATGCACACTCAGAAGCAGGATCTGGCTAGAGGCTGTCAAGCTCATTGGGCACCCGGTAAATCACCGTCTAGCGTGAATACAAATTGCTTGCAGTCAAATTGTAGACAGGACTTCATTGTGAAGATCTAGTAATTGGAAGGTCACATAAAGGGATTAATTGACATATAAACAATTGATTCCTGGGCCGGAGCGATAGCCCAGCGGGTAGGGCCTTTGCCTTGATGCGGCCGGCCTGTGCCAGCCCGGGTTCGATCCCAGCATTCCCATATGGTCCCCGAGCACCGCCAGGAGTAATTCCTGAGTGCAGAGCCAGGAGTAACCCCTGAGCATTGCCGGGTGTGACCCAAAAAAGAAAAAAAATTGATTCCTGGGCTGGAGCGATAGCCCAGCGGGTAGGGCACTTGCCTTGCACACGGCCGGCCTGTGCCGGCCTGGGTTCGATCCTCGGCATCCCATATGGTCCCCTCGAGCACTGCCAGGAGTAATTCCTGAGTGCAGAGCCAGGAGTAACCCCTGAGCATTGCCGAGTGTGACCCCCCAAGAAAAAGCAAAAAAAAAAAAAAAAACAGTTGATTCCTTGGGGGCAGGAGTGATAGTCCAGCGGTAGGGCATTTGCCTTGCATGCAGCCGATCTGGTTCGACCCTGCATCCCATATAGTCCCCTGAGCACTGCCAGGAGCAATTCCTGAGTGAAGAGCCAGGAGTAACCCCTAAGAATTGCTGGATGTGACCCCAAAAAGCAAAAAAAAAAAAAAAGATTGATTCCTTGTTCTGGTGTCTGGGACTAGTTGGAGCCAGGGGTCGCCCCGCCTTTACCAGAGGGCTTCGTCCACCATATTTGTGCCAGGCCTCAAGAAGAATGACTGTAGTGCTTTATTTTTGCTGAATTCAGAAATGATTTTCTGAATATTTAAGGGAAGGGAAAGGAGGTAGGGCCACTCCCGGATTATGAAAGCCATCTCCCGAAGTGGAGGGTAGAGAGGGAGGTAGACAGCTTACCCTTTGTTTTACCTTTTCTTTTTTTTTTTGCCTTTTTGGGTCACAACCGGCAATGCTCAGGGGTTACTCCTGGCTCTGCACTCAGGAATTACTCCTGGCGGTGCTCGGGGACCATATGGGATGCCGGGATCGAACCCAGGCTGGCAGAGGCCGGCCGCGCAAGGCAGACGCCTACCCGCTGGGCTATCGCTCCGCCCTGTTTTACCTTTCTAACAAAGGTGGAGGCGAACCTTTTCCGACTGCTTTAAAGCGTGTGGGTTAGTAAGACGGGAGGATGCTGAGATGTTTTTCTTCTGGTGTCCTGTCATCTAGGATATTGTCTTCCAGGTTGCCAGGCACCACCTAGGCCCACCCTAGTGACATTCTGCCTCTGATGCTCAGAGGTTACTCCTGGCTCTGCACTCAGGAATTACTCCTGGTGGTGCTTGGGGGACCTTATGGGATGCCGAGGATCAAACCCAGGTAGGATGTGTGCATACCTGATCCAGAGACTCAGACACATGGGCAGAGCTGCTACGGCTCTCAGCTGATCATGAGGCACCCGGGAGGAAAGGCGGGTTCTAGCCCTGGTCTGCCATCCCAGTAGAGCCTCGCAAAAAAAGCCAGAGGAATCCCCACACTGCCGCAGACCGCTCAGTCGGTGTGAGCTCTAAGTCTCGGGGTAACCAGCTGAGAAAGTCAGGAGAACAGGAACGTCGGCGCAATGGACAGACAGGCACAGACACAAGGGAGGTCAAATGCTGCTGCTGCCGCTTACTGAAGGCAAAACTTTTCTTTTTATGTTCAACAAATGCACAGACACAAGATTACACCAGTTATTTTTTTAGCAAAGGAGACATTTTTTAACATCAAAAGGAGTTTATCGTGTCTACCACATATGACCACCTCTTGCCTGCTTGCCTGCACCTGTTTTTCAGACATGTTTTTCTGACGCCTTTTTGTTTTTACATACTTTCATATTTGCCTTAAGTAAGATACATATTTTTTTTTTCTTTGGGTCACCTCTCGGTCGCTCTCTCGAATTACTTCCGGGCCGGATCGCCTCCTTTTTTTTAATTTTGATATTCATAGAATTACTTACTAGCTCTATGCACATATTATAGATTAACTTAACCTACTCCTAAATAGAAACTTCTATGCAGAGTTTATTATTGTAAGATTATTAAGATTTTGTACTAGAAAGTGTTAACTTTAACAAGCCCAATTATTTTTCACACAGGAGGTTTAGGGAGGCTAATCACTGCATTCCCGTCAACAGGGGGTAGCCAGTCGCCTCGACCCATAGGTCAAGAATTCTCCCTTCCCGCTAATGATGGGAAGCAAAGGCCTGAAGGCCACGGGCCTTTCCTTATCAAGGACCTGAGACCAGCTCAGGCCTTGGCAGCCGAGACGCTGCGCCGGCTGGCATTTTTTTTTACTATCTTTGTTTTATGCTATAATTGTGTATAATGAAAACTACGGTTGCCACAGGTTTTTCTCTTTGTTCAGTCTCTTCATTACTCAGAGTCTTAAGTTTCAGCATAAACAAGCGCTCTAATTGCACACCAAGCATTCTTAGGGACAACTAAGGGAATCTAGGGGGCTTTGTTGGCGACAGTCCCTTTTAGAGGGAAGCACCGTCTGGTAACTGTCCCTTTTAGGGGAAGTACCAAGCCATCCCCTGGCCCAGTGAGCACTTTCATGCTACGCGAGCCGGTGCCACGGGAGCCGTGGCACCACACCATGAGGGCCGCCATTTTCAACATCTGACTCCACAGCTCATCAGAGCTCCACCCAAGAGAAAAGCTGATCTCCCCATTGCTTTGTGGTTGCACGGTTCATCAGTAAATGCACGAGATGAGAGCCTACTACTGAGAGTATACCATCCGCATAGCAGAGCCTGGCAAGCTACCCGTGTTGTAGTTGATATGCCAACCCTCTCGAAACAATTATAGACCTCATTCCCATGACCTGAAGGAATGGTCTGAGGCTCTTCTTGTTTCTGGAGTGAGCAGATGCCCTTGGGCTACACTAGCATGTGACGGGACATATGGAGATGTTACTGGTGCCCGCCGAGCAAATCGAACAATGGGAAGACAAGTGATAAACGTGATCTCGTGCTCTAGGGCCCTGCTCCTTAATCTTGTCCTACTGACTCCCCTTTGTCCCTATCATCCCACGTGCTCTTCAGCAGAAGGTCTAACTCTGGGAGGGGTCTAGGGGTGCTTCCTGATGAGAGTAGTCAGAGGTTTGAATTTTATTTTTCTTTTTGTCACACCCGGCGATACTCAGGGGTTACTCCTGGCTCTGCACTCAGGAATTACTCCTGGCAGTGCTCAGGGGACCATATGGGATGCCGGCGATTGAACCTGGGTCAGCCGCATGCAAAGCAAATACCCTCCCTGCTGTGCTATCGCTGCAGCCCTCTGGCTCTTTACAAGGACCAAGATTTCCTGCCAGCCTCGGGCAGCTCAGGCCCCGCCATTGCTCACTGTGTACTTGTCTCACGCCTCCCGGTCCCTAGGCCTCTCTCCTGGGTAGGATGAGGGACGAGCAGACCTACAGATGGGCAGAGGCCTGGGAGGACAGGACAGGGTGGGCCAGGCCTGACGGATGAAGGGAGGTATTGCAGCCACACGCATGGGGCTGGCTCCCTGCTTGTGTGTGAGGTTGTGTGCTCGGGGTCACCAGAGCTGCTGAGGGGCAGAGCCAGTGGGATCCCCCCAGGTACCAGCCCACCTTGAAGGGGGAGCCCTGGAGGCCTGCCACAGGCGGTATGGGCTCAGGACCCCTGCCACAGACGGTGGCATGGAGGAGACACCCAACACAGGCCTCCTGCCTTCCAGGGGTCTTGGAACAGGAACTGAACCGAAGCTCAGTTTTCCTGTCTTCTTGGTAACCTTGGTGGCTCTGCAGCTGACCGTGCTCCTGAGCATCCACACCGGCTTCTTCCTGTGGAGCAGGAAGTGGAAGAGGAGTCAGGCAGGGAAGACTACAACAGCGGGCAAGAAGCCCGTTTGTGGAGACCCGGAAGTTAGATCCCCGGCATCCCAAATGGTCCCCTGAGCCCTGCCAGGTGATCCCTGAGTGCAGAGCCAGGAGTAAGTCCCGAGCACTGCCGGGCATGGCCCCAAAGCAACCGCTTCCTCCAATAATCCTACAAGGTATGTGAAACCTTGAAATAAGGTTCCATTAACTTTATATTAGTAAATGTTTTAAAGATCATCCAGTATTTCATGTATTATTTCCTTTTCTGTAACAGAGAAATTCTTTTTTGGGGGTCACACCCGGCAATGCTCAGGGTTCCTCCTGGCTCTGCACTCAGGAATTACTCCTGGCGGTGCTTGGGGGACCATATGGGATGCTGGGATCGAACCTGGGTCGGCCGCATGCAAGCCAAGCGCCCTACCTGCTGGACTATTGCTCCGGCCCCCTGTAACAGAGAAATTCTGATATTTGTATCAAATTACAAAATGTGCCCTCCAAATTCCAGAAAATGAAACCCACCCACTTCTTCTAAAACTTCCTAAACTTGGGACCAGAACAATACAGGTGGGACCAGTACAGCAGGTGGAGCATTTGCCTTGCATGCAGCCGGCCCAGGTTCCATCCCCGCATCCCGCTTGGTTCCTGAGCACCTCCAGGAGTGATTCCTGAGTGCAGAGCCAGGAGTAACCCCTGAGCATCAATGGTGTGACCCCCAAAAAAAAACACCAAAAATGTTGAGGATTTATTTATTCATTCAATACATGCCCATTGTTGGGACTATAGGTGGCAGCTCCCCCTCCCCGCTGTCAGCTTCTTAGAAGGACCTTGGGGCTCCCCGGGAAAGGAGCCCTTGCACATGGGATCCAGTGCTGCCCCCTGGAGGCGGTGTCAGGTGAGTGGGCAGGAGCACCCGTGGCTGGTAGCAGAGTAGCTGGTGGTATGGAAAACTTGGACTCAGAGGATGGACTGACACCAGAATCCATGCAGGGAATAAACAAAAGAATTGTATCGGCTTGTCCTGGAAATTCAGAGTCACAAACTGATGCAAGTTATCCTTTTATTTATGTGTGAGTCTCATCTCTGCATCTCTCCCGAGTCCTGAGGCCCCTCTCACTACATCTCTCACACCTGCAGGTGTTGCCCTCAGTCTCTGCACAGCTGACACAGGCATTGCGAACCCACAGCGGAAAATCCCCAGCTGGCGTGAGGAGCGGCTACAGGCAAGGCACACTGGCCACACTCCAGCCCACCCCTCTCCTTCCTCTCTGGTGCTGAGCGGAGCCTGACTAAGAGCAGCGAAGTCTAGTCTCCAATCTGACCCCTTCCTCCTGGGTGGATCATCAGAAACGCAGACGGGGAGAGAGGGCAAAGAAGCAACTCAGGAGGCACCGGTGGGCTGCTCAGCGTTTATTCATTCTTGGTGTGACAACACTGTTGGAGCAGCACGGAGAGCACACACACGACACACGACACACACGCCACCACACGCCACACACACACCACACACACCACACATGCCAATGCCCACACATGCCAATGCCCACACATGCCAATGCCCACACATGCCAATGCCCACACATGCCACACACACACCATGCACACGCCAATGCCCACACACATGCCAATGCCCACCCCCACCCCACCCCCACCCACTCCCTCCCACCCCTACACACTCACACACACAACCCCCCACAAACCCCCCCGCACATCCACTCATCCCCACACCCCCACCCCACACCCCCCACCCACACAGAGGGGAGGGACCCCAGCAGGAAGGGGATTCAGCTGAGCTCCAGACCAGCCATACCCAGGCTTAGGGTGTAGCAGGGGCTGGGCTGTAGCCAAGAAACTGATCTTTAATGTCCAGCATCGGCAGACCAGTGAGTTCCACCATCTGGAGGAGAGGAAGGCAGAGGTCCAGCACACAGCCAAGGCCCCAGTCCAGTCGCATAGACAGTCCAGGTCTGCTCTGGAGGTGATGGTGATGTTTGGGTGGTGGGGAGTTCACAGGGTGGACTCTCCAGTCTCTGAGCGGAGTACTGGCCTGGATGGGAGGCAGCTGATGAGGCCACTAGTGGAAGGGCGCTGGGCCTGAGGTCCTGCTGGGCTCTCGTGACCGGTTGGTGGTGAGAGCACCAATCCTAAGTATTGGGCTAGAAAGGTGAGTCCATGGGCAGTTATAAGCCCGCTCCTAAGCCAGTTTGTGCACCTGTGTGACTTCTGGTCGCTGAGGGAGCCTTTACCGTCCTGGAGCTGGCCCAGGTAGCGGGGGTGTGAGTTTCTCTAACGGGCACAGTCAGGGCCCCTCCAGGAAGCCAGAGGTGGCCCAGTCGCAGGGCAGCGCCGGGCTCTCCATGGCAAGCAGCAGGTCTGTGAAGTTGGGGCTGACCTGAGGCTCCAGGGAGAGTCTCTGGACACTGGCGGGAGCCGGCCAGGCTGGGGCAGCTGCGGCAGGCTGGGCCATGAGGGGACGCTGTGCGGCCGCCTCCATCCTGGTCACATGGGAGCCAGGGAGGAGCCGCTGTTGGGCTTGGGCGCCGGGCTCTGGGTGCTAGCCTCGAGTCGGGGGCTTCCTGGTGGTTTAAAGAGAGGTCTAATGGACAGTCTTGGGGAACGTGCTGCCCGCGCAGGGCTTCCACACTGACCCGAGCTTGATCATTTCGAACAGAGGGATGCAGGGGGACCGCTGGACTGCACAATGCCGAGGCAGTCTGCTGGTTGGGCTCCACCGCTGGTAGCCCCCAAGTCTGGGCTCTGGGAAGGTGCCAGGTTGGGTCCTGGGCTGGCTCAGAAAGCAGGGCTGGGTGCAGCCGAAACCGATCCTGTGAGTGGAACACAGCTTGGTAGGGCACAAACACTTGACTCACGGAGGCGAGCTCCCAAGTCCATAATTCTGAGGGCCACAGGTTTAGGGGGGTCCCGGTAGTGATGAATCGTGCAGGAGAGGGGATCCTGGGGCTGACGGAGTGTGCAGGATGGGCGGTCCAGTCGCTGACTGGCTGTGCAGGAGCGGGGGTCCCGGCGCTGACGGGCTGTGCAGGAGCGGGGGTCCCGGCGCTGACGGGCTGTGCAGGATGGGCGGTCCAGTCGCTGACGGGCTGTGCAGGAGCGGGGTCCCGGCGCTGACGGGCTGTGCAGGAGCGGGGGTCCCGGCGCTGACGGGCTGTGCAGGGAGCGGGGTCCCGGCGCTGACGGGCTGTGCAGGAGCGGGGCCCGGGGGTGTCAGGAGCGGGGTCCCGGCGCTGACGGGCTGTGCAGGAGCGGGGGTCCCGGCGCTGACGGGCTGTGCAGGAGCGGGGTCCCGGCGCTGACGGGCTGTGCAGGAGCGGGGGTCCCGGCGCTGACGGGCTGTGCAGGAGCGGGGTCCCGGCGCTGACGGGCTGTGCAGGAGCGGGGGTCCCGGCTCTGACCGGCTGTCCAGGAGCTGGGGTCCCGGCGCTGACGGGCTGTGCGGGAGCGGGGTCCCGGCGCTGACGGGCTGTGCAGGAGCGGGGTCCCGGCGCTGACGGGCTGTGCAGGATGGGCGGTCCCGGCGCTGACGGGCTGTGCAGGATGGGCGGTCCAGTCGCTGACGGGCTGTGCAGGAGCGGGGTCCCGGCGCTGACGGGCTGTGCAGGATGGGCGGTCCAGTCGCTGACGGGCTGTCCAGGAGCGGGGTCCCGGCGCTGACGGGCTGTCCAGGAGCGGGGTCCCGGCTCTGACGGGCTGTGCAGGAGCGGGGTCCCGGCGCTGACGGGCTGTCCAGGAGCGGGGTCCCGCGCTCACGGGCTGTGCAGGAACGGGGGTCCCGGCGCTGACGGGCTGTCCAGGAGCGGGGGTCCCGGCGCTGACGGGCTGTGCGGGAGCGGGGTCCCGGCGCTGACGGGCTGTGCAGGAACGGGGGTCCAGGCACTGACGGGCTGTTCAGGAACGGGGGTCCCGGCGCCTCAGCCTGTGCAGGAGCTTGATCCTCAGCCTCCACTCGGGTGCCCTTCACCGCTCCTTTATCTGACACGTTGGGTGCAGGGCCTCTGGCTAAGCACCGGACCCGGACTCCACCCTGAGCCTTCCTCTCTCGCTGCAAATGTCTAGCTCGCTGGTTCTGGAACCACACCTGTGTGGACACAAGGCACAGAATGGATGTTGAGGGTGGCTCTCTGTTGGAGGACAGGTTTAGCTAACCTGGGAGCTTTTTTGTTTTGCCCACTCCCAGCTTAATCTATTTAAGCCAAGGTTCATTCTAATGAGACCTCTCTTCTATGTAAACACTGATAGAGGGTGTGGCAGTTACAGAAGTCACCTTGATTGAATAACTTCTGACTTATACATCTACTAAGACTTCTATGTTTTCTAGATTGGGCACAGCTCCTCTTTATACCCACTGCACCCAGCGTGGGACAGTTAGAATTTACCAGGAGACTACCATCCTGGCTACGCTGAGACTATAGGAAGACTATAGGAAGGATCATACTAGTTTGCTCTAAGCAGGCGAGTGTGACCCTTTCAGTACATGAGAAAAGATACTCAGAATCATCCTGGTGCAGATAATAATGACCTTGTGGGTACCATCTAGATTACATTAAGCTCATGAAGTTAAGATGTATTACTTTATACCAGCCCCCCCTCTCTCCAGTGTTTTACATAAGAGATAATCTTGGGGGGGGCCGGGAGCGATAGCCCAGCGGGTAGGGCGCTTGCCTTTGCATGCGGCCGCCTGTGCCGGCCCGGGTTCGATCCCCGGCATCCCATATGGTCCCCCGAGCACTGCCAGGAGTAATTCCTGAGTGCAAAGCCAGGAGTAACCCCTGAGAGTCGCCGGGTGTGACCCAAAAAGCAAAAAAAAAAAAAAAAAAAAAAAAAGATAATCTTGGGATTAGTCCTTGGCAGTAACCTTTGTTTATACCTGCAATAGGGTGTGGCACTACACTCTATTTAGAGTTCTTTGTTGACATGACCCTCCCTGTCACAAATCGGATTACTTTGGTGTATATAAGGGGACTGACTTGAGTCAGTGACTTGGGCCTTTTAGCTTTTGGCTCCTGCGGCTTTTGGCTCCTCAGCCTTTTGCTTTTTGCTCTTTGGCCTTTTGCTCCTTCTTCTGGGTAGGACTCAGCTCGGGTGAGATCCTCTCTCTTTGATGGGAGATTTAGGCTCTTTTGTATGGTCTAAGTTCGGACCAGAGCTAGCATTTGTTCATTATATTGGAGTGCTGTGGAAGAGCTTTTTGTACTATTAAAAGCCTTTTGGAACTGCACCGACTCGTGAGTTTTCATTTGTTCTCCGGCATCCTCGGAGGTAAAAGAGAACTTCAATCCTGACACTGTCGGGGCCCCCGGCGGCGCTTCCCCAACAGCTCTCAGAGCCCCTTGGGGATCTCAGGTGCCAGGGAGTCCCAGAAACTGCACCTTACCCATCACCCCAACCCCAAATCCTCTGGGAGTCCTCTGGGGGGGTGAGCGATGGGCGGGCTACAGGTCTGCAGTTCAGCGGTTCCACAGACTAGGGCTGGGGGTCCTCTGTTGGGGGCGGGAAGCACCTACCAGCACCTGGGCCCTCTGCAGCCCGAGCCTGTTGGCCAGCTCCTGGCACTGCCTGTAGTCCACGTAGGATTCTTCTCAAACGCTGCCAGCAGCTTTGCCCCTCTGCTCTGGGCTGTAGTAATTATTGCCAAGTTGACCTCTTGAGGCACTGGGCAGTTGGGCCAAACCTGTTGAAGGACAAAGGACATAGGCTAACAGCGCGGGGCTCCTGGCCACTAAGTCTGCTCTCTCCTGGGCCTCAGCGAGCATGTCTCTGCCATGGGCCAGCTCAGGACGCTGTGAGCAAACCATCCCGGACCCTGAGAAAGCACGTGGCTGCACCCGCCACGGCCACCACTAGCCAGGGTTCCATTTGTGTCGCTAGGCTGGAGCTCCAGCTGACCCTCGGCTCAACTGCCCTGGCCAGGCGAGGACTCCCCTGTACAAACTGCAGAGCTCACCTCTCTGTGCACCTCTAGAGTGGCTGCCACCAAGCCGCCCCCCACAGATTCTGCTCCCAGATGCCCCTTCTGACCAGGACCTAGGCCCCTCACCATCACCCAACTCACCCTCGGGTGTAGCAGCCCGAGAGCCGGAGCATGCAGGTGAGCTGGATTCAGCCATCCTCTCTCCTGCTCAGCTGTCTCAGGACCACCCTCTGCCTGGGCCGGTTTTGGAGACTAACTGCAGGCCCCACCCACCGACACGCCCTGCTGGACCTACCCTGAATGCCGGATTTCCCAGCTGATCCAGCCCACTGGCTGATTTTCAGCGTCCAAGCCGTTCTGTCCTTTCTGCCAACCTGGACCCCCAGATAGGTCCCCAGGTTTCTCACTACTGCACCACGGGGCAGGCCCTGGTCTAGGGCCCAGTCATCAGGCCTCTGGAGGAGCCCATACAGCACCTGGGGGCATTTGTGGTGGGGGATCCCTCCACAGCTCTCACCTGCAGGTGGCCCCCCTGTCTCTTTACCTCCCTTGTAGTGTTTGGAGGCGTGTTCCCTGGGTTGGCCCTGGCCTGGCGATGCATTTCTGGGTTCAGGACTAGCTTCATCAAGGACTTCTTGGGTCCTTGGGTTTTATGGCTGGAGACCATGAGTTCTGAGACCTCATCACAGACAAAAAGTTCAGACAGAGACTGCTCTCTCTCTCTCTCTCTCTCTCTCTCTCTCTCTCTCTCTCTCTCTCTCTCTCTCTCTCCCCTTCCTTTCTCCCCTCTTTATTTGGTTTTTCTTTCTTTTTTAATTTTGCTTTTTGGGTCATGCCCAGCAATGCTCAGGGGTTATTCCCTGGCTCTGCACTCAGGAATTACTCCTGGCGGTGCTCAGGGGACCATATGGGATGCTGGGGATCGAACCTGGGTCGGCCGCTTGCAAGGCAAATGCCCTACCCACAGGACTATTTCCTGACCCCTATTTTGGTTTTTTATTTTGTAATTTCCATGTTCAAAATGTTAATGAAAAACTGAAACCAAAATAGGGAGATCCCTGTGGCATACCTTACAAAATCAAATGTAATATAATAACGTTATTTCAGTACACCCACTGGAATTACTGAACTGATTGCTTTCTGGTAGAACATAGATTGAAGAAGTTGTGTAAGTCAGTAGTGTTGTTTTCTTTTTTTTTTTTTTTGCTTTTTGGGTCACACCTGGTGATGCTCAGGGGTTACTCCTGGCTCTGCACTCAGGAATTACTCCTGGCAATACTGGGGGACCATATGGGATGCCGGGGATCGAACCCGGGCCGGCTCAGGCCGGCCGCGCAAGGCAAACGCCCTACCCACTGGGCTATCGCCTCCGGCCCTAGTAGTGTTGTTTTCTTCTAAGTCAGCACCTTCTGTGAGTCTCACCTCGCCTCCTGTGGGTGACACAACGCTGTGGAACAGACAGCACAGGAACTGCCATCTGAGGGTGGCTGAAACCTGTGGTGATCTTGGAGCAGCCTGGACACTGGACGCCCATAAAGTCAGGGCTGAATCTGAATCAGCTGATCCTTCTTATGCTTCTCCTCCAGTGATGTGGGTGATCTCCAGCCACAATGATACAGCTGAGAATACGATGGAGAAGGCCAGTTAACTTTGATACAGCTGGAGCTAAGGTAGAGAATGCCAGGTTACTTTGATACGGCTGGAGCTAAGTAGAGAACTGGCCAGGTCACTTTAGCTAATTATCACACCCAGGAAACAAGTAGCAAATCAGAAAGGGAATGCCTGGGGGTGGGATTTGAAAAGGAAGCCCCAGGTTCTCCCTCTTGGAGCGGCTCTTCAAGCTGTCCCCCCTTTCTCTCCCTCTTGGCTCGCTCACTCTCTTGCCAGCTCCCTCTCTCACTTACCGGATCAGGATCAGGTAGGGCGGTATGCCCAGATACAGGACCCAGTTTAGGTAGGCCACGCAAGGTCTGGCAAGGGCAGATGCTGGTCTTGGAGGCTCAGGTTTCAGCCAGGGAATGGGAGGCTGGGAAAGCGTACATAGGACAGGCAGACAGACAGGCAGGCAGGCAGACAGACAGACAGCAGTAGAGGAACAGGACCTGGCTCCTGGGAGTGGAGTAGACGGCAAGGGGACAGGACAGGGAGGTCATACACTGGACCGGGCAGTGTTAGAGACAGGACCAGGACACCATCCACTGGTACTGGAGATACCTAGACGCCTGGGGAGGGACCTGGAACCATCTGTACAAATAAACTAACTTCACTTCATCTGAGCTTTGTATGCTGATCTTTCATGCAATTCCCAAGAAGCCATAAGCACAGGAAAATCCACTTTCGTGTTAACAAGAGGACTGTTTGTCCTTTTGGAGCCCAGAGCCCACAGATGTCTGCGATGTACTGGCAGGGCTGTGAGCTCCTGTACTAGTGTTGGAGAGCACTGGGTACCCCGACAAAATCTGGGAGCAGTGTCTAGGGATCCCCTTCTGCCCCAGGGGATCAAATGGCTTTACTTGTTCTGGTATACAACCCAGCAATAGGAAACCCCAGACTTGAGGTTCCTAGCTGGGTCCCGCCACATGTAGGTTTAGAATCCTAGTCCAAGATGGCCACTATCACCTGCTAAGGCCCAACAGGGAAGAGAAAGGAGAGAGGAGGCAAAGGGAGAAGGGGAAAAGGCAAAAGGCCAAAAAGGCAAAAGGGATAAAGCTTGGTTTTTTTTTTTTTTTTTTTTTTTGCCTTTTTGGGTCACATCCAGCAATGCTCAGGGGGCTACTCCTGGCTCTGGACTCAGGAATTACTCCTGGCGGTGCTCGGGGGACCATATGGGATGCCGGGATCGAACCCCAGGCCAGCAGAGGCAGGCCGCTTGCAAGGCAAATGCCCTACCGCTGGGCTATTGCTCCAGCCCCAAAAGGGATAAAGCTTGGAAGAAAGCAGGCTACAGCTTGTATGACATTTTAGCCAGACCTGCTCACATCAACAGAAAGCAGTTAGGGTCAATCCCCTTCAAGTAACTTCTCCCAAGACCTCACCCCACTGAAATGTTAATATTGCTCCAGCCAAGATCTGCCTGGGAAGTGTCCCTGCAGGTCCTAGATGGGGCGGGGGTGGGGGGGGGGGGAAGGGCATGTATCTGTACCAATGGATATTCTACAGCCAGGTATAAATTTCTCCAAGCCTTCACAAGAATCTCATCTTTACTTCATAGTTGTTTTGTATATTAGCCTTTAGGCTTATTAGAGAGCCACGCTTGCTTGCATGGAGGCAAACAGCATTTCTCTCTAATCTAATTACTTAGAGATCCAATGTCGCCACGTAAATATACTGGTAAGATCTAGCTAGTCCCACGATGATTGTGGTAGCATGAGAGAAAATATTCATACCAGCTAACATAGACTACATGGTAAGATATACTGCCATATATTAAACTGTTTTCTTGCTTTTTATCTACAAAGTGGCCTGTAGGAGGTAACTCCAGGCAAGATGCAGAGGCTCTGGGCAACAGTGTATTGCAACATTCTAGCTTTTTTGTCTTATCTATCTGTCTGTCTGTCTGTCTGTCTGTCTATCTACCTACCTATCTGTCTGTCTGTCTGTCTGTCTATCTATCTATCTATCTATCTCAATCTATCGATCTATCTATTGATCTATCTATCTATGTTTTGCTTATTGGGTCACATCCAGTGATGCTCAGGGTTACTCCTGGTTCTGCACTCAGGAATTACTCCTGGTGGTCCTTGGGGCACCATATGGGATGCTGGGAATGGACCCAGCATTGGCTGCCCATGTTCAAGGCAAACGCCTTATTTGCTATAGTATTGCTTCAGTCCCTTTTCTTTCTCTTTCTTCTTTCTTTCTTTCTTTCTTTTTTCTTTCTTTCTTTCTTTCTTTCTTTCTTTCTTTTCTTTCTTTTTCTTTCTTTCTTTTCTTTCTTTCTTTCTTTCTTTCTTTCTTTCTTTTCTTTCTTTCTTTCTTTTCTTTCTTTCTTTCTTTTCTTTCTTTCTTTCTTTCTTTCTTTCTTTCTTTCTTTCTTTCCTTCCTTCCTTCCTTCCTTCCTTCCTTCCTTCCTTCCTTCCTTCCTTCCTTCCTTCCTTCCTTCCTTCCTTCCTTCCTTCCTCCCTCCTTCCTCCCTCCCTCCCTCCCTCCCTCCCTCTCCTCCCTCCCTTCCCTCCCTCCCTCCCTCCTTCCTTCCTTCCTTCCTTCCTTCCTTCCTTCCTTCCTTCCTTCCTCAGGGTAGCTCCACCATGCTAAGCCACTGTGGTTAGTACAGCCTGGAGCTGCCAGAGGTGACCATAATCTTGGCATTTGGGTGTCGCATGGGAGTGCCTGGAGCAAACTGCCTTGCCAGCAACGGCACTGTGGATCTCTCAGGACCAGGATGAGCAAGACGAGGGCCAATCTCCACCCATCCTATGGAAGCTGATATATAAGCACAGAAAACACCAACATCATGTCTGGGCCACCCCAAGAACAGGACAGACACCCCCCCACCTCTCAGTGCTGGGCACTGCAGCAACGGATCCTCTCCCAACACCCCCATCCAGTCACTGGAGTGAAGCTGACTCCAGTGGGATTCTGATGGATGGCCCTTGGGTCCCCCATGTCCCATAGGCCTCCTCCCCTGGGGATTCCTCCCTGCCTGCTCTGCTCTCACCAGCCCTTCTCTGTGGCTCACTGGCCATCTGTGTATCCCCTCCGTCCATGGCTCCTGACTGCAGCTCTCTCAGACATCAGGGCTCAGCCCCTTCCACCTGCCCTTCCTCCCCCTCCCCTCTACGGGGAACTGTCCCCTCTGTGTCCCTCTGGGTCTGTCCCTGCCGTGGTCCTGAATTCTGTCCACAAGGACAAGGGAGTTGAGAGGATGTGCTGGCCGGGCCCAGGGAAGTGCAGCTGCTCTCCTTCCCCTCGGTGCTGAGCTGCTGAGAACCCCGAGCCTCACCCCAGGCTGCACCTTCCTTACGGGCTCACCAGCAGAAGTGTGTGTGGGTGAGGGGGAAAAGAACACTCAGGAGGTGTCTGGCTGCTGCTCGGGGTTCATTTTATTCATGCTTGGTGTGATAATATTGTTGGAGCAGCCTGGAGGCAAAGAAGCACCCACACCCGACACCGAGCGAGGGACGCTGGCAGGGGAGCACTGTGCACAGAGTCCCAGAATGACATATTGGGCTAGGGGCGGGATCAGGGACTGGCCGTGGCCAAGATCCCTCGCAGGTGAGCTTCCGAGTGTGCAGATGTCCAGTGTGGGCACATTGGCGAGTGACCCCATGGAGAGGTGCAGGAAGGCAGAATGATCAGCCGGGGGCCGCAGTGCAGCTGCCCACGAGGTCCAGGTCTGCTCTGGAAGCGATGGCGATGTTTGCGTGGTGGTGAGTTTGCAGGTGTGAGGAGGTTGGGGCAAGCTGGACACTGCTGTCCCTCGGATGTCAGGTCTGCACTGGTGAGCAGCAGAAACCCCCCAAGCCGACTGCCCGCCCCACTCTGGGCCCCTTGTGTACACATGTGAGATCCTGGTGACTGGCTGGAGCCACTGTTTTCCCGGTGCAGAACCGTGTCCAAGGGGTGGGGTTGAGTGCTACTAATGGACACAATCAGGGCCCTCTAGGGTCTCCATGTCCAGCAGCAGCTCTGTGAAGTCGAGGCTGACCTGGGGTTCCAGGGAGAAGCCCTGAGCTGAGGCAGGGTGGTCCACGAGGGCGCTGTAGCCAGGGCCTCCAGCCCCGGGGTCGGACTGCAGCGGAGCCAGGGAGGAGGCCCTGTGGGGCTGCCCCAGGGGCTGCGACAAGCTGTGCTGTCTGGGCTCCTGGGTCTGGGAGTGAGCACTGCATCGGGGCTTCCGGTGGTCAAAAGTGGGGTCTGCTGGACAGTCCTCAAGAACGGGGTGGCCTTGCGTGGCTCCCCACGCTGGCCCCAGCCTGCTCATTTGGGAACAGCGGGGCGCAGGGGGCCCCTGGACTGTACAACGCCCGCCACCTGCTGCTCTGGGTACAAGGGCTCCATCGCGGCGGCCCCCCCAAATCTGGGCTCTGGGTAGGTGCGGGTTGGGCTCTGGGCTGGTTGGGAATCTCGGGGCCCAGGGCACAGGTAGATTTTTCTGCGGGGCAGAAAGCTGGTCCCAGGACTGCGCGGGAAGCATGGACGGGGCAGAAAATGATACTGCGAGGTAGAATCTAGTTTGGCACCGGGCAAACACTGGGCGGGCCAGGAGCGAGTGCCCAATTCCATGCTTCTGGTGCCCACTTGGTGACAGGGGTCCCGCCCGTGCTGACCGGGTATACAGGAGCAGGAGTCTAGGCACGCACCACGTGTGTAGGAGTGGGCATCCAGGCGCTGATGGGGTGAGCAACAGCTGGCGTCTGGGCACTCCCAGAGTGTGAAGGAGCTTGATCCAGAGCCGCCATGTCGGTGCCCTTCAGGGCTGCTTCATCCGACACCTTGGGGCGCAGGGGTGCAGGTGCAGGGGGCCTGTGGCTCTGGGGACTGAGTTCTGGGTGCTGGCCATTTGGTCTCCACCCTGGGCCTCCTCCTTCGGGATGGCTGGCTCTGGAACCACAGAATTGGCACTGAGGGTCGTGCTCGGAGCCCGTTGGTGTCCTCAGTTGCACTTCCCACCTTTCCCAAATCCCCATGTGGGCCTCTGGCTGCAGAGGGATGAGAGACAAGACCAGGGCTCCCAGTGCCAACTCTAGGGGTGGGGCGCTGCAGGGGGTGGCGGGTGGTACCTACCAGCACCTGGGCCCTGTGCAGTCCCAGCCTGCAGGCCAGCTTCTGGCACTGCCTGGAGTCCTCGTCGTGATTCTCCAAAGGCCGCCAGCAGCTGCCTCCGCTGTTCTGGGCTGTAGCTCACGAGGCAACGCCGTGTTGCTGTGCTGGGCTTTTAGGCCAAACCTGCAGAAGGACAAAGGATATCAGACATATGGCTAAGGGTCCCAGCCAGGTTTCCTGGGCCCCTGGTCCTGCTCTGCTCCCACCAGGTCCTCACAGCCCCACCTCAAGCCCTCTGCGTTGCCTGCCCTTGGCTGGTCTGTGGCCTCTGCTGCAGCCCTTGTTCTACCCTGGGCCTCAGCAGCACGTCTCTGAAATATGCCACAGCTCAGCCCTCTGAGACCATGCAAGGCCCAGTGACCTTGAGATATTACAGGGCTCCAGGGCTCCTTAGTTCAGCCGGATCAGCCCAGCAAGGACTCCCCTTTCCCACACTGCAGAACCGCCCTCCTGGTCTAGGTGTCCACTAGAGCAGAGGCGCTCAGAGGCCTAGGCAGCCTCTGTCCAGAGACCCCCACTCCCTCCCTCCATCCTGGGCACCTCCCTCACTGCCAGCCCAACTCATCACCAGGCACAGCAGCCCAAGATCCTGAGGAGGCAGGAGAGCGGGGTCCGCCATTCTGTGTTCTGCTCTGTGGGCTCAGCAAGACCCCTGCAGGGCTCTGGTTTTGAGAGACTAGCCACAGGCCCTGCCCACCTACATGTCTGTGGGACCCGCCCTAAAGGCAGTGACACCCTCCCCACATGCCCTGCAGACCCACCCTGAGGTCAGGCTCACCTATTCGACTTTGCCCACTGACCCTGTTTTACTGCCCCCTCGCCTCACTGGGCCCTACATGGCTCCAGGATTCTCACTGCATGTAGCGGGGGTAGGACCTGTCTAGGGCCCAGCCAGAAGGCATCTAAGCCCTTACTGCCTCTGGTGGGGGCCCCCTATGCCCCCTCTCACCTGCAAGTGGACCCCTGCTTGTCTTCCCCTTCCTGGAGGCCCTGTACCCTGTGCTAGCCTGGATTGCAAGAGGCTTTTCCAGGTAGGGACTAGCCCCACCCATGCAAATTTTTGGGTCCTTGGTTTTGAACTGGAGTCCCAAGGCACCTCGGTGCCTTATTACCACTCTGTGCGTCTCCTTCTGCCCTGGCTCCGCTTCCCAGCGCTCAGGACCCAAGAAGGCTCTTCCCGCCTGCTCTCTCTCTCTCTCTGGCCCCCCATTCTGTGTCACCCTGGGTTGTCCCAGCCTCGGTCTGACTCTGTTGACAAGAAGGAGGAGTTTGGAGAATGTGGGCAGGTTCAGAGAAGTTGCTCTGGCCCAAGTGTGCGCCCCCTTCCTGGGGTGGGCCAGTGTCCTGCCTGTCCTCTCTCCATTCTGGCCTCCTTCCCCTCTGGTGCTGTGCGGGGCCTGGCGGGGAACACTGGAGCCTCATGGCCAATCTGCCAGCTCTTCCCTGGATCTTAGATGGCAACAGGGAGGGAGGGGAAAAGAAGTACTCAGAGGCCAGTGTGGGCTGCCCAGTGTCCATTTTATTCATGCTTGGTGTGACAACATTGTTCCAACAACAGGGATGCAAGGAAACAGGCATATAAACACCCCACAGAGGGACCCGGTGTGAGGAGACTGCACAGAGGCTCAGGCCTAACTTGTGGGCTGCAGCGGGGAGGAGAGGCTGGACTCTGGCCTGAAAGTCTTTCGATCCCAGCAGAAGGTTGCAGATGTCCACAGTGGGCAAATTGCGTTGATTTCCTGGCCAGAGCGGGAAGTCAGAGCAGTCCAGCGTGTGACACAGAAGTTGCGGTGCAGACGTGCAGGGTGGTCCCAGGTCAGTTCTGGAGGCCATGGAGGTTCTGGCAGTGGGGGAATTTGCAGGGGTCAGGCGAGACGCAGCTGGTTGCTCTGCTCCCTACAGACGTCAGGACTGGTTGAGAGAGGCGCCAATGTAGCCTCCTGGGCGCCCTGACCTGGTGGTCACCCAGGTACTAAGTACTGGGCTGGAGGGAGCTGCGGTTCCTCTGGCCGTGAGGAAGGGCAGCCCGCAGGCAAGCCCCCAGCCCTGCTCCCCAGCCAGTTTGAGCATCTGCGTGAGCTCCTGGTCTCTGAAGAGCCTCTGCTCTGGTGCTGCTCCCGGGTCAGCGGGCGCCGAGTTTCCTAATGGACAGTCAGGGCCCCTCCGGGAAGCTGGTGGTGGGCCAGCCGCAGGGCGCGCCCTGCTCCCGGGGTCTCCATGGCGAGCAGCAAGTTTGTGAAGTTGGTGCTGACCTGGGGCTCCTGGAGAGGCCCTGGGCATAGGCGAGAGTCGGCCAGGCTGGGGCGGCTGTAGCAGGCTCGGCCAGGAGGGGACGCTGTGCTGGCGCCTCCAGCCCCGGGGTCGGGGTCTGGCCATAGGGGAGCCAGGGAGGAGCCGCTGCAGGACCTCCCCAGGGGCTGCGACAAGCCGGACTCACGGGCGTCTGGGGAGCGAGCATCACGTCGGGGCTTCCAGATGGTCAGTACTGCTCCAGCAGGGGCTCCCACATAGACCGCCACAGGGGGCTTCCACATAGACCCCAGCCTGCTCATTGGCGAACAGGGGCGCGTAGGGGAGCCCCTGGACTGCACAATGCCGCGGCCGCCTGCTGCTCTGGGACCGCCGGGCTCCACCGAGGCCGGCCCCCAAATCTGCGCTCTGGGCAGGTGTGAGGTTGGGCCCTGGGCTGGTCGGGAATCTCAGGGTCCAGGGCCCAGGTCGGCTTTCCTGTGGGGCAGAAAGCTGGTCTCAGGGCTGGCTCCGGAAGTAGAAACGGGCGCGGCGTAAATGTTACTGCGGGGTAGGATCCAGCTTGGCACTGGGCAAACACTGGGCGGGCGGGCGGGCGCCCAATTCCATGCTTCTGGTGGCCACTCCGTGACAGGGGTTCCGTGCTGATGGGATGTGGGATCCCCGCTCCCTCGGGTTGTGCAGGAACGGGGGGTCCCGGCGCTCTCAGCCTGTGCAGGAGCTTGATCCTCAGCCTCCACTCGGGTGCCCCTCACCGCTCCTTTATCTGACACGTTGGGTGCAGGGCCTCTGGCTGAGCACGGACCGGACTCCACCCTGGGCCTTCATCCTCGCTGCGAATGTCTGGTTCGCTGGTTCTGGAACCACGCCTATGTGGACACAAGACACAGAATGGATGCTGAGGGGTGGCACTTAGAGCCCCTCGGGGATCTCAGGTGAAAGGGAGTCCCAGAAACTGTCCCAGAAACATCACCCCAACCCCAAATCCCTGGAGTCCTCTGGGGGTGTGGAGAGATGGGCGGGGCTACAGGGCTGCAGTTCAAGCGGTTCACAGACAGGGGCTGGGAGGTACTTACCAGCACCTGGGCCCTCTGCAACCCAAGCCTGTTGGCCAGCTCCCGGCTCTGCCTATAGTCCACGTAGGGATTCTTCTCAAATGCCGCCAGCAGCTTCGCCTCTGCTCTGGGCTGTAGTTCTTTAGAGGTCGACTAGTTGGGGTTTTGGGCATTTTGGCTAAATCTGCTGAAGGACAAAGGACATCAGACTAAGGCCTTAGGGTCCCTGCCGGACATGCCCACCTAGACCCCGGGCCCGCCCCTGCCTCACCCATATCCCATCCCCACCTCAAGCCCTGGGCCAGGCTCCCCACTGTAGGGGTCGGGGTTCTGGGCATTGGCTGCCCTTGACTGGTCTGTGGCTCTGTTCTCACGAGGGCTCGGCTCGCTTTGACTATACCAGAGACCTGGAGGTCTTGCAGGGCCGCACTTGGGCACTGCCCCTTCCCAGCCACAGCCCCAAATGTGCCGCCTGGATAGAGCTTCAAGTGCCCCTTGGCTCAGCGAGTCCAGGCAAGGAATCCCCTTTCCCAAATTCTGCAGAAACTGCCTCACTTAATGCAGGAGCTGCCAAGCATGGATCCGTCCATGATTCCCACATTTTGGTCTGAGACCCCTTCCTACCCTCCCAGGGACCTGGGTCCTCACTGTGGGCTCAACTTACCGTTGGTGCAGCAGCTGGAGATCCAAGGATGCAGGAGAGCAGGGCCTAGTCATCCGGAGTTGGCTCTGCTGGCTCTGTGGGTCCCTCTGCCCAGCCTGAGCCTTATATAGGCTGCAGGCCCCACCCGCCTGCCCGCCCCTGCTGGACCCACCCTGAAGGCCTAGCTCAGCCTCACTGTGGTCTGTCCACATTCATCCCCAAGTCTAGCTTGCTCCCATCTGGCCTTGGATCCCAGAGCCCCTAGCCTTGCTTTGGCCGTTGTCAAGGCTTTTCTAGCTACTGGCCTTTCCCCATTCAGAGACCTCTTCTATGTTTGGCTTCTGGGGCTGGAGTCTCAGAGAGTTCTGAGCCCTCATAGAAGTCCAGAGTTCAGACAGGGGTCCCGTCCCTCCCTCTCCCGCACACCCACTTCTCCTTCTGGGAACCTACTTGGCCACCCTCGGTCGTTAGGAGACGCAGGATTACACACCCCAGGTCTTCACCGAGTCTTTTTGGGGAAGGACTGGGTTGGCAGGGCACCTCCTCTTTTTTGTGGTCTCCTTCTCTTAGATGTCTTGTCCTTCATTGCAACCTTCTCTTCTCTCTGGATTGTTATGGATTATGTGTTTGTTTTGGTTTTGTTTCCTTTGTTGCTGTCTGTCAGCAGACGTTTGGAGGCACTCTTCCTCTGCCTGCCTGGTGACCCCTTTACCGCCACTACCCCGCACATCAGAGATGGACCTGGTGTTTGTTTTGCCCTGCTAACCTGTATTTCATGGGTCTTTGGCCAAAGTGTTTCCATTCCTGGGCTAGACCTCCCCAGGGTCTTCTTCTGTTCTTGGCCTCAGGGCTTAGGCCCCCAGAGTATTTGCACTAATCCATCCATAGGTCAGACAGGGGCTCTCCCATTTCCTTTCCCCTACACCTGGACCTTGAAACTCACTGCTCTCCCTTGATCCTGAGTAAAAAAAAAATGAGGGAATGAAAAGATAGAGGATTTTAATGCAGCCAAGATGCTAATGTGCTTACTGTTATATCCTTGTGATGTCTTGTGTAAGTCTTACAGTAACCACAGCAAAAAGCTACAATATGCAAAGAAGATAAAGAGCTCTATGAACTATGGAAAATTATCAAAGGAAGGCATAAGTCAGGAAGAACAATAGACTAGAAAGCAACTGATAAGAGACATTAGTAAGGAATCACCTAGCAGTAGTTTTAGAAGAGCAAGTTAACTCTTCTCTCCAGGCAAGAGTGACTGGATGGATAAAATACAAGGCCTGAATAAATCCTGTCCACAGGAACTTCTCTGAACAACACAAACAGATTCTATGGGAAGGGAACTTATGGTCACAGAGAGCTCAGTAGTGTGGGAACCAAAAGACAACAGACAAATATGGCTTCAAGAGACAAAGGTGGTTGGGCCGGGGCGATAGTCCAGCGGGTAGGGCATTTGCCTTGCACGTGGACGGCCCATGCAGGCCCGGGTTTGTTCCTGGCATCCCACATGGTCCCCCTAGCACCGCCAGGAGTAATTCCTGAGTGCAGAGCCAGGAGAAACCCTTGAGCATTGCAGGGTGTGACTCAAAAAGAAAAAAAAAAAAGGAAGAAACAAAGAAAAGAGACAAAGAGACAAAGAAAAAAAGAGACAAAGATGGTAATTTTATTTTAGCTACAATACTTAAAGGATGCAATAATTATATAGATAACATATATATACACATATATGCCTGGCTAGCTACCCGTGTTTTATTTACTTGTTATGCCAAAAACTAGTAACAATTATGGACCTCAGTTCCATGACCTGAAGAATGGTTTTCGGCTCCTCCTGTCCCTGGAGCAAGCAGATGCCCTTGGGTTACACTTGCTTGTGACAGGACTAATGGAGATGTTACTAGTGCCCACTGGAGCAAATCAATGAACAATGGGAAGACAGTGATACAGTGATATGTATACATTATAAGAGTACCTAAATGTATTAAGTGGATACAGATCTGAAGAGATAATATAATAATAAGGTTTTGATGACAGATGTAGCTAATCTGGGAGCTTTGTTGTTTTGCCCACTCCCAGCTTAATCTAGTTAAGCCAAGGTTCATTCTAATGAGACCTCTCTTCTATGTAAACACTGCTAGAGGGTGTGGCAGTTACAGAAGTCACCTTGACTGAATAACTCTGACTTATACATCTACTAAGACTTCTATATTTTCTAGATTGGGCACAGCTCTTCTTTATACCCACTGCACCCAGCGTGGGACAGTTAGAAATTACCAGGAGACTACCATCCTGGCTACATTGAGACTATAGGAAGACTATAGGAAGGATCATACTAGTTTGCTCTAAGCAGGCGAGTGTGACCCTTTCAGTACACGAGAACAAGATACTCAGAATCACCCTGGTGCAGATAATAATAAGAAGGACCTTGTGGGTACCATCTAGATTACATGAAGCTCATGAAATTAAGATGTATTACTTTTTATCAGCCCTCCTCTCTCTCTCTCTCTCTCTCTCTCTCTCTCTCTCTCCAGTGTTTTACATAAGATATAATCTCGGGATTAGTCCTTGGCTTAACCTTTGTTTATACCTGCAATAGGTTGTGGCACTGCCCTTCTACATTTGTTTAGAGTTCTTTGTTGACATGACCCTCCCTGGATTACTTTGGTGTATATAAGGGGACTGACTTGCGGCCTCTTCGGCCTTTTCCCTTTGGCTTTTGGTGCTGTGGCTTTTGCTTTTTGCTCTTTGGCCTTTTGCTCCTTCTTCTGGGTAGAACTCATCTTGGGTGAGATCTTCTCTCTTTGGTGGGAGACTTAGGCACTTTTGTATGGTCTAAGTTTGGACCAGAGCCAGAGTTTGTTCCATCATATTGGAGTACTGTGGAAGAGCTTTTGTAGCATTAAAAGCCACATGTGGCACTGGTGTTCCCAACATTTCTGGGCCCAGCCTAAGAGTGACCCAGTCAGGGAGGGCTTTTGGATTATACTCAATGATGCTCAGGGGTTACCCCTGGCTCCGCACTCATTAATTACTCCTAGTGGTGCTCAAGGGACCATATCGGCTGCCAAGGATTGAACCCAGGTCAGCCACATGCAAAGCAAATACCCTTCCCTTGTACTATCACTCTGGCTCCAGAGAAGAAACTTTAATGTCTCAAATTTAAAATAATTCTATTTTTTTTTCTTTTTTGGGTCACACCCGGTGATGTTCAGGGGTTTCTCCTGGCTCTTCACTCAGGAATTACTTCTGGCGGTGCTCGGGGGACCATATGGAATCCGGGGATTGAACCCAGGCCGGCATGGGCTGGTCGCATGCAAGGCAAACGCCCTACCCACTGGACTATGGCTCCGGCCCCGAATTTAAAATAATTCTAGACTAAGTTAACTTATGTCTGAAAATAAAAAATTTACTAATTTCTGGAAAAGGCACTTTGACCTAAGGATATTTGGGTAGCTCCATCTTGTGTCAAGGACTGAATGGTAATCAACCAAAAGGGAAAAGTCAAAAGCAAAAAATCAAACAAAAGAGAAACTGCATGAAAAATAAATTCCCATAATCATCAATTGTTGGTATGTCAGATGCATCTTATCAGCTCTGCCTATCATATTAGAAAAAATCTTTATAAACTGGAAAACCATGCCCCCTGGTCAGGGAACCACAAATGGGAAAGATATGAGAATAAATTGGGCAGAATGCAAGAGGCTTTGCAGCTAAGTAGAATTCACAAGAAGAAAAGAATATAAAGAGTTAATTAAAAAAAAAAGTCTGTTGAACATTGGAAGATGCCACTTAACATGCAGAAAGAGGCTTAGGAAATCCCAAAAGAGAAACACCAAACACTTAGATGCTGAAATTTTAAAAAGTGTTAGCTGTAGAAAATGATTTGTTTATTAAATCCAGCTCAAAATGCAGTTTCTTTTTTTTTTTTTTTTTTGGTTTTTGGGTCACACCCGGCAATGCTCAGGGGTTACTCCTGGCTCTGCACTCAGGAATTACTTCTGGCGGTGCTCGGGGACCATATGGGATGCCGTGGATCGAATCTGGGCCAGCACAGGCTGGCTGTGTGCAAGGAAAACGCCCTACCCCTGGACTATCGCCTCCGGCCCCTCAAAATCCAGTTTCTAAGGAGATTTTATTTTCCATTTTGGGCCCACACCTGACTGTGCTCAGAGCTTACTCCTATCTCTGTGCCTAGGGATCACTCCTGGCAGGGCTCAGAGGAACCATACAGGGCGCCGGAGCTGAACCTGGGGAGGCTCCGTGCCAGGCTGTAGCTACACACATTAAGCACATACCCTCTATATAAGCACACACTGTTTTTTTTTTTTTTTTTTTGTTTTGCCTTTGGGTCACACCCAGCAAGACTCAGGGGTTATTCCAGGCTCTGCACTCAGGAATTACCTCCTAGAAGTGCTTGGGGGACAATATGGGATGCCGGGAAATCCAACCCAGATCTGCCATGTGTAAGATAGTACCTGCTGTATTATCTCTCTTGGCCCCACACTTGTATCACTTCACTTGTCTTCCCGTTGTTGATCGATTTGTTCGAGCAGGCACCAGTAACATCTCCATATGTCCTGTCATGTACTATGTAGCCCAAAGGCATCTGCTCACTCCAGGAACATGAAGAGCCTCAAACTATTCCTTCAGAATATGGGAATGAGGTCTATTGTTGCAGGAATCCTAAAAGAGCCCCTTTCTCTACCCTATGGAGGTTTTTCCAGGCGGATCTTGGCTCAAGACATTAGCATATAAAAAGACATTGGGTGAGGTGCTGGGAGAAATTACCTGAGGGCATTTGACCATGCCAAGAGAAGTTTAGGGCAGAGAATATCGAGACTGCCATTGCCTGATGGGGTAGGCCAGAAAGTATTTATTGACTGCAATTCTGTGGATTCTGATTCGGAGGATACTGGGCAGGTGGAATGAACGAGAGTGCCCCTGGATTCAGCTGGGCCTGGGGCTGGCCCCACACATAGTTTCCCGCATTTGGGGGAGGCATAGGTGTTATTTGAGCCTCGGAGCTTGTGGAACCTGGGAGGGGTCCATGTAACATTTCCCATAAGGGGATTATTAGGATGTTGCCCTTTATTGATAGTTCTAGAAGATGGGCAATCTCTACGGGTGCGCCTCTTCCCTCCGCAGTAATAGCAGTTATCTGCCAGATGAAGCCTGAGGCTGACTTCGCCTCTGAAACCAACAGTCTCTGGCCCAATGTTTTCCCTTACTGCACCTTGGGCATGGTCCAGGTGGGGCCCTCCGAGGGGTGGAGTTGCGATTATTAGCATAGTTTCTCTGATCATTGTTTATCCTTTGAGGATTATTGTTTCTCTCCCTGGAGCTGTTCGACATTTCACCCCTATCCTGATCCTTCTGCTGTATGGGGATAAGCCTCTATAGCATTCTGTGTTTCATGGGAGGCCAAACCTACATTTCTACAGGCCTTTAGATATCCCATGAGGTCTTCCTTTTCCTTAATACTATATAGTATTGCTCGGCAATTTTGATTAGCGTTCTCATATGGTGGGTGTCATCGACACCCACCCTGGAGCAGTTTCTTCCTCAATCCGGCCCAGGTATGCTGGTCCAGAGACTCTCAGACATGGGGCAGAGCGGTTCCTTGCTCTCCCTGTGCCCAGCCGCTCATGAGGCAGTCGGGAGGCATGGTGGGTTCCAGCCTTGGCCCACCACCCCGGCAGAACCTCACAAGCCAGACGACCCCCACCCACTCCATGGGCGCCGCCATTTTCCACGTTGGACTTCCCTCTCGTCAGAACTCCACCCAGCAGACCAGCCCATCACAGCCCTGCTCTCACGCAAAAGCGGCCGCGCGGTTCATCAATAAAGGCTTTATTTGGAGGTGTTTATAGAGTATGCCTCCCGCACAGCAAGCCTAGCAAGCTGCTCGTGTTGTATTTGATATGCCAAATGCCAGTAACAATTATATTAGATCATTCTCATGACCTAATATAATGGTTTGAGGCTCTTTATGTTCCTGTACCAAGCCGATGCCCTTGGCTCTACAGCATGTGACAGGACATATTGAGATATTACTGGTGCCCGCTCTAGCAAATAGATGATTAACGGGAAGATCGTGATCGTGATCGTGATGCTAAGGTTCGCTTTTAGGGTTTGTCGAGTGGATGGTTCTGAACCTGTCTGTGGATTACCTGAGTTAATCTCCCAATAAAATCAAAGTACAATTCATTAGGACCCTGGTAAATTTTTGTACAGCTACCTAGATATTCTGGGTTGGCATCTACATTTTCCCATGCTTTTAATGCTGTATCCGGAACAAGTTTTAAAACAGCTTTTAGGTAATGATGCTTGTTTTTCTTTGTCTTCCCATTAACCTTCACCTCTCAGCATAGCAAGAGTTACATTATGGCCAGATTCTCTTAAAGTGTCAATATTCATGTTAACCCCATCTGCATACCACATTTGCCATTGTGTGAACTGTGAATCGGTCAGACAAGTACGGGCTACCATTTCAAAGTCTGACAATACCCACTCTTCTTCTCGGCTCCAATCAGCTAAATATTTTACATATGTATTTTTTTCTTTTTGGGTCACACCCGGCAATGCTCAGGGGTTTCTCCTGGCTCTGCACTCAGGAATTACTCCTGGCAGTGCTCGGGGACCATATAGGATGCCGGGGATCAAACCTGGGCTGGCATGGGCCGCCGTGTGCAAAAGCAAACGCCCTACCCGCTGGGCTATCGCTCCGCCCCGAATCCGCTAAATATTTTAAAGAATAAGGACTTGCTATTCCAAACTTGTCGTAAGCCTTCCTGAATGGGTTTATTGACTCAATACCCAATTCTTTATAAATTGGTTTTGCTTTATATTTAGATTGGTCATGAGAAAGATTGCTGGGCTTTGCTCTTTGATTATTATTAGATTGACCACTAGAGGAAGAGCAAGGCTCTTGGGGCCTGCACGAGCAAACCTGTTCCTCCCATTCTTCCCCCGACAGAGCTTGTAGTATCGGTCAGAGGAACATCTTCCCCTTGAAAGGAATTAACTCCTGGGAGATTTTCATTTTTTTTTTTTTTTATTTTTTCCCCCAAAATTTTATTACACCATTTTTAGATATACAATTGCAAGATGCTCATGCAGAGTTCTGGTTCCACAGCTGCCCAATACCCAACCCTCCACCCAAACCCATCTCCCATCACCAATGTCCCCACCTCCCCCCCCCTTCCCACACCTCAACTACTTGGCGGGTTCTGTATGTCTTTTCTCTCCTCTCTATCTCTCCCCCCCAAAAAAAAAAAAAAAAAAACAGATTAACAGAGATTTTCATTTTGAAAGCCTGCCTCCTTTGGGTTTCCCTGTACCTCCTCTAAGTTCACTGTCTGTCTTCACTGTCTTCCCGTTCATCATCGATTTGCTCGAGAGGGCACCAGTAACATCTCCATATGACCTGTCTCATGCAAGTAGAGCCCAAGGGCACCTGCTTGCTCCAGGAACATAAGGAGCCTCAAACCATTCCATCAGGTCATGGGAATGAGGTCTAAAATTGTTACTGGTATCTGGCATATCAAACACGACACGGGTAGCTTGCCAGGCTCTCTAAGTTATCAGCAGCATTAGAACTCTTTTTAGAACTCTTTTTAGATTTTTTTTCGCGGAAATGTATATACCTTTTTCAAGTCTACAGCCTTAGTCTTAGCCCCAGACTAGCTAAGCTGACATCCAACAGGGCCCCAATGTTCCCGGGCTGCTTCCTCCGGGGGCTTCCTCCCTGCTGGCTCTACCCTCACCAGCATTTCTCGGTGCCTTATTACCTCTCTGTGCGTCTCCTTCTGCCCTGGCTCCGCTTCCCAGCGCTCAGGACCCAAGAAGGCTCTTCCCCGCCTGCTCTCTCTCTCTCTCTAGCTCCCCACTCTGTGTCACCCTGGGTCTGTCCCAGCCTCGGTCTGACTCTGTTGACAAGAAGGAGGAGTTTGGAGAATGTGTGGGCAGGTTCAGGGAAGTTGCTCTGGCCCAAGTGTGCCCCCCCTTCCTGGGGTGGGCCAGTGTCCTGCCTGTCCCCTCTCCATTCTGGCCTCCTTCCCCTCTGGTGCTGTGCGGGGCCTGGCGGGAACACTGGAGCCTCATGGCCAATCTGCCAGCTCTTCCCTGGATCTTAGATGGCAACAGGGGAGGGAGGGAAAAGAAGTACTCAGAGGCCAGTGTGGGCTGCCCAGTGTCCATTTTATTCATGCTTGGTGTGACAACATTGTTCCAACAACAGGGATGCAAGGAAACAGGCATATAAACACCCCACAGAGGGACCCCGGTGTGAGGAGACTGCACAGAGGCTCAGGCCTAACTTGTGGGCTGCTGCGAGAGAGGCTGGACTCTGGCCTGAAAGTCTTTCGATCCCAGCAGAAGGTTGCAGATGTCCACAGTGGGCAAATTGCGTTGATTTCCTGGCCAGAAGCGGGAAGTCAGAGCAGTCCAGCGTGTGACACAGAAGTCGCGGTGCAGACGTGCGGGTGGTCCCAGGTCAGTTCTGGAGGCCATGGAGGTTCTGGCAGTGGGGAATTTGCAGGGGTCAGGCGAGACGAGCTGGTCGCTCTGCTCCCTACAGATGTCAGGACTGGTTGAGAGAGGCGTCAGTGTAGCCTCCCTGGGCGCCCTGACCTGGTGGTCCCCAGGTACTAGGTGCTGGGCTGGAGGGAGCTGCGGTCCTCTGGCCATGAGGAAGGGCAGCCCGCAGGCAAGCCCCAGCCCTGCTCCCCAGCCAGTTTGAGCATCTGCGTGAGCTCCTGGTCTCTGAAGAGCCTCTGCTCTGGTGCTGCTCCGGGTCAGCGGGCGCGAGTTTCCCTAATGGACACAGTGTTGGCCCTCCGGGAAGCTGGTGGTGGGCCAGCCGCAGGGCGCGCCCTGCTCCGGGGTCTCCATGGCGAGCAGCAAGTTTGTGAAGTTGGTGCTGACCTGGGGCTCCTCGGAGAGGCCCTGGGCATAGGCGAGAGTCGGCCAGGCTGGGGCGGCTGTAGCAGGCTCGGCCAGGAAGGGGCGCTGTGCTGGCGCCTCCAGCCCCGGGGTCGGGGTCTGGCCATAGGGGAGCCAGGGAGGAGCCGCTGCAGGACCTCCCCAGGGGCTGCGACAAGCCGGACTCACGGGCGTCTGGGGAGCCAGCATCACGTCGGGGGCTTCCAGATGGTCAGTACTGTCCAGCAGGGGCTCCCACATAGACCGCCCGCGCGGGGCTTCCACATAGACCCCAGCCTGCTCATTGGCGAACAGGGGCGCGTAGGGAGCCCCTGGACTGCACAATGCCGCGGCCGCCTGCTGCTCTGGGACCGCGGGCTCCACCGAGGCCGGCCCCCAAATCTGCGCTCTGGGCAGGTGTGAGCTTGGGCCCTGGGCTGGTCGGGGAATCTCAGGGTCCAGGGCCCAGGTCGGCTTTCCTGTGGGGCAGAAAGCTGGTCTCAGGGCTGGCGCCGGAAGTAGAAACGGGCGCGGCGTAAATGTTACTGCGGGGTAGGATCCAGCTTGGCACTGGGCAAACACTGGGCGGGCCGGGGCGAGCGCCCAATTCCATGCTTCTGGTGGCCACTCCGTGACAGGGGTTCCCGTGCTGATGGGATGTGGGATCCCCGCTCCCTCGGGTTGTGCAGGAACGGGGGTCCCGGCGCTCTCAGCCTGTGCAGGAGCTTGATCCTCAGCCTCCACTCGGGTGCCCATCACCGCTCCTTTATCTGACACGTTGGGTGCAGGGCCTCTGGCTGAGCACCGGACCCGGACTCCACCCTGGGCCTTCATCCCTCGCTGCGAATGTCTGGTTCGCTGGTTCTGGAACCACGCCTGTGTGGACACAAGACACAGAATGGATGATGAGGGTGGCACTTAGAGCCCCTCGGGGATCTCAGGTGCCAGGGAGTCCCAGAAACTGTCCCAGAAACATCACCCCAACCCCAAATCCCTGGAGTCCTCTGGGGGTGTGGAGAGATGGGCGGGGCTACAGGGCTGCAGTTCAGGGGTTCCACAGACAGGGGCTGGGAGGTACTTACCAGCACCTGGGCCCTCTGCAACCCAAGCCTGTTGGCCAGCTCCTGGCTCTGCCTATAGTCCACGTAGGGATTCTTCTCAAATGCCGCCAGCAGCTTCGCCCTCTGCTCTGGGCTGTAGTTCTTGCGAGGTCGACTAGTTGGGGTTTTGGGCATTTTGGCTAAATCTGCTGAAGGACAAAGGACATCAGACTAAGGCCTTAGGGTCCCTGCCGGACATGCCCACCTGGACCCCGGGCCCGCCCTGCCTCACCCATATCCCATCCCCACCTCAAGCCCTGGGCCAGGCTCCCCCCACTGTAGGGGTCAGGGGTTCTGGGCATTGGCTGCCCTTGGCTGGTCTGTGGCTCTGTTCTCACGAGGGCTCGGCTCGCTTTGACTATACCAGAGACCTGGAGGTCTTGCAGGGCCGCACTTGGGCACTGCCCCTTCCCAGCCACAGCCCCAAATGTGCCGCCTGGATAGAGCTTCAAGTGCCCCTTGGCTCAGCGAGTCCAGGCAAGGAATCCCCTTTCCCAAATTCTGCAGAAACTGCCTCACTTAATGCAGGAGCTGCCAAGCATGGATCCGTCCATGATTCCCACATTTTGGTCTGAGACCCCTTCCTACCCCTCCCAGGGACCTGGGTCCTCACTGTGGGCTCAACTTACCGTTGGTGCAGCAGCTGGAGATCCAAGGATGCAGGAGAGCAGGGCCTGGTCATCCGGAGTTGGCTCTGCTGGCTCTGTGGGTCCCTCTGCCCAGCCTGAGCCTTATATAGGCTGCAGGCCCCACCCGCCTGCCCGCCCTGCTGGACCCACCCTGAAGGCCTAGCTCAGCCTCACTGTGGTCTGTCCACATTCATCCCCAAGTCTAGCTTGCTCCCATCTGGCCTTGGATCCCAGAGCCCCAGCCTTGCTTTGGCCGTTGTCAAGGCTTTTCTAGCTACTGGCCTTTCCCCATTCAGAGACCTCTTCTATGTTTGGCTTCTGGGGCTGGAGTCTCAGAGAGTTCTGAGCCCTCATAGAAGTCCAGAGTTCAGACAGGGGTCCCGTCCCTCCCTCTCCCGCACACCCACTTCTCCTTCTGGGAACCTACTTGGCCACCCTCGGTCGTTAGAGACGCAGGGATTACACACCCCAGGTCTTCACCGAGTCTTTTTGGGGGAAGGACTGGGTTGGCAGGGCACCTCCTCTTTTTGTGGTCTCCTTCTCTTAGATGTCTTGTCCTTCATTGCAACCTTCTTTCTCTCTGGATTGTTATGGATTATGTGTTTGTTTTGGTTTTGTTTCCTTTGTTGCTGTCTGTCAGCAGACGTTTGGAGGCACTCTTCCTCTGCCTGCCTGGTGACCCCTTTACCGCCACTACCCCGCACATCAGAGATGGACCTGGTGTTTGTTTTGCCCTGCTAACCTGTATTTCATGGGTCTTTGGCCAAAGTGTTTCCATTCCTGGGCTAGACCTCCCCAGGGTCTTCTTCTGTTCTTGGCCTCAGGGCTTAGGCCCCCAGAGTATTTGCACTAATCCATCCATAGGTCAGACAGGGGCTCTCCCATTTCCTTTCCCCTACATCTGGACCTTGAAACTCACTGCTCTCCCTTGATCCTGAGTAAAAAAAAAAATGAGGGAATGAAAAGATAGAGGATTTTAATGCAGCCAAGATGCTAATGTGCTTACTGTTATATCCTTGTGATGTCTTGTGTAAGTCTTACAGTAACCACAGCAAAAAGCTACAATATGCAAAGAAGATAAAGAGCTCTATGAACTATGGAAAATTATCAAAGGAAGGCATAAGACAGGAAGAACAATAGACTAGAAAGCAACTGATAAGAGACATTAGTAAGGAATCACCTAGCAGTAGTTTTAGAAGAGCAAGTTAACTCTTCTATCCAGGCAAGAGTGACTGGATGGATAAAATACAAGGCCTGAATAGATCCTGTCCACAGGAACTTCTCTGAACAACACAAACAGATTCTATGGGAAGGGAACTTATGGTCACAGAGAGCTCAGTAGTGTGGGAACCAAAAGACAACAGACAAATATGGCTTCAAGAGACAAAGGTGGTTGGGCCGGGCGATAGTCCAGCGGGTAGGGCATTTGCCTTGCATGTGGCCGGCCCATGCCGGCCGGGTTTGTTCCCTGGCATCCCACATGGTCCCCCTAGCACCGCCAGGAGTAATTCCTGAGTGCAGAGCCAGGAGAAACCCTTGAGCATTGCAGGGTGTGACTCAAAAAAAAAAAAAAAAAAAGGAAGAAACAAAGAAAGAGACAAAGAGACAAAGAAAAAAAAGAGACAAAGATGGTAATTTTATTTTAGCTACAATACTTAAAGGATGCAATAATTATATAGATAACATATATATACACATATATGCCTGGCAAGCTACCCGTGTTTTATTTACTTGTTATGCCAAAAACTAGTAACAATTATGGACCTCAGTTCCATGACCTGAAGAATGGTTTCGGGCTCCTCCTGTCCCTGGAGCAAGCAGATGCCCTTGGGTTACACTTGCTTGTGACAGGACTAATGGAGATGTTACTAGTGCCCACTGGAGCAAATCAATGAACAATGGGAAGACAGTGATACAGTGATATGTATACATTATAAGAGTACCTAAATGTATTAAGTGGATACAGATCTGAAGAGATAATATAATAATAAGGTTTTGGATGACAGATGTAGCTAATCTGGGAGCTTTGTTGTTTTGCCCACTCCCAGCTTAATCTAGTTAAGCCAAGGTTCATTCTAATGAGACCTCTCTTCTATGTAAACACTGCTAGAGGGTGTGGCAGTTACAGAAGTCACCTTGACTGAATAACTTCTGACTTATACATCTACTAAGACTTCTATATTTTCTAGATTGGGCACAGCTCTTCTTTATACCCACTGCACCCAGCGTGGGACAGTTAGAAATTACCAGGAGACTACCACCCTGGCTACATTGAGACTATAGGAAGACTATTGGAAGGATCATACTAGTTTGCTCTAAGCAGGCGAGTGTGACCCTTTCAGTATACGGAGACCAAGATACTCAGAATCACCCTGGTGCAGATAATAATAAGGACCTTGTGGGTACCATCTAGATTACATGAAGCTCATGAAATTAAGATGTATTACTTTTTATCAGCCCCTCTCTCTCTCTCCTCTCTCTCTCTCTCTCTCTCTCTCTCTCTCTCTCCAGTGTTTTACATAAGATATAATCTCGGGATTAGTCCTTGGCTTAACCTTTGTTTATACCTGCAATAGGGTGTGGCACTGCCCTTCTACATTTGTTTAGAGTTCTTTGTTGACATGACCCTCCCTGGATTACTTTGGTGTATATAAGGGGACTGACTTGAGGCCTCTTCGGCCTTTTCCCTTTGGCTTTTGGTGCTGTGGCTTTTTGCTTTTTGCTCTTTGGCCTTTTGCTCCTTCTTCTGGGTAGGACTCATCTTGGGTGAGATCTTCTCTCTTTGGTGGGAGACTTAGGCTCTTTTGTATGGTCTAAGTTTGGACCAGAGCTAGAGTTTGTTCCATCCTATTGGAGTGCTGTGGAAGAGCTTTTGTAGCATTAAAAGCCACATGTGGCACTGGTGTTCCCCAACATTTCTGGGCCCAGCCTAAGTGTGACCCAGTCAGGGAGGGCTTTTGGATTATACTCAATGATGCTCAGGGGTTACTCCTGGCTCCGCACTCATTAATTACTCCTAGTGGTGCTCAAGGGACCATATCGGCTGCCAAGGATTGAACCCAGGTCAGCCACATGCAAAGCAAATACCCTTCCCTTGTACTATCACTCTGGCTCCAGAGCAGAAACTTTAATGTCTCAAATTTAAAATAATTCTTTTTTTTTTCTTTTTTGGGTCACACCCGGTGATGTTCAGGGGTTTCTCCTGGCTCTTCACTCAGGAATTACTTCTGGCGGTGCTCGGGGACCATATGGAATCCGGGGATTGAACCCAGGCCGGCATGGGCTGGTCGCATGCAAGGCAAACGCCCTACCCACTGGACTATGGCTCCGCCCCCGAATTTAAAATAATTCTAGACTGTTAACTTATGTCTGAAAATAAAAATTTACTAATTTCTGGAAAAGGCACTTTGACCTAAGGATATTTGGGTAGCTCCATCTTGTGTCAAGGACTGAATGGTAATCAACCAAAAGGGAAAAGTCAAAAGCAAAAATCAAACAAAAGAGAAACTGCATGAAAAATAAATTCCCATAATCATCAATTGTTGGTATGTCAGATGCATCTTATCAGCTCTGCCTATCATATTAGAAACATCTTTATAAACTGGAAAACCATGCCCCCTGGTCAGGGAACCACAAAGGAAAAAGATATCAGAATAAATTGGGCAGAATGCAAGAGGCTTTGCAGCTAAGCAGAATTCACAAGAAGAAAAAAATAAAAAGAGTTAATGAAAAAAAAAAAGTCTGTTGAACATTGGAAGATGCCACTTAACATGCTGAAAGAGGCTTAGGAAATCCCAAAAGAGAAACACCAAACACTTAGATGCTGAAATTTTAAAAAGTGTTAGCTGTAGAAAATGATTTGGTTATTAAATCCAGCTCAAAATGCAGTTTCTTTTTTTTTTTTTTTTTTTGGTTTTTGGGTCACACCCGGCAATGCTCAGGGGTTACTCCTGGCTCTGCACTCAGGAATTACTTCTGGCGGTGCTCGGGGGACCATATTGGGATGCCGCGGATCGAATCTGGGCCAGCACAGGCTGGCCGTGTGCAAGGCAAACGCCCTACCCCCTGGAGTATCGCCTCCGGACCCTCAAAATCCAAGTTTCTAAGGAGATTTTATTTTCCATTTTGGGCCCACACCTGGCTTTGCTCAGAGCTTACTCCTTTCTCTGTGCTTAGGGATCACTCCTGGCAGGGCTCAGAGGAACCATACAGGGCGCCCGGGCTGAACCTGGGGAGGCTCTGTGCCAGGCTGTAGCTACACACATTAAGCACATACCCTCTATATAAGCACACACTGGTTTTTTTTTTTTTTTTTTGGTTTTTGTTTTGCCTTTGGGTCACACCCAGCAAAACTCAGGGGTTATTCCAGGCTCTGCACTCAGGAATTACTCCTAGAAGTGCTTGGGGGACAATATGGGATGCCGGGAAATCCAACCCAGATCTGCCATGTGTAAAATAGTACCTGCTGTATTATCTCTCTTGGCCCCACACTTGTATCACTTCACTTGTCTTCCCGTTGTTGATCGATTTGTTCGAGCAGGCACCAGTAACATCTCCATATGTCCTGTCATGTACTATGTAGCCCAAAGGCATCTGCTCACTCCAGGAACATGAAGAGCCTCAAACCATTCATTCAATTTATGGGAATGAGGTCTATTGTTGCAGGACTCCTCTAAGAGCCCCTTTTTCTACCCTATGGAGGTTTTTCCAGGCGGATCTTGGCTCAAGACATTAGCATATAAAAGACATTGGGTAAGGTGCTGGGAGAAATTACCTGAGGGCATTGACCCTGCCAAGAGAAGTTTAGGGCAGAGAATATCGAGACTGCCATTGCCTGATGGGGTAGGCCAGAAAGTATTTATTGACTGCAATTCTGTGGATTCTGATTCGGAGGATACTGGGCAGGTGGAATGAACAAGAGTGCCCCTGGATTCAGCTGGGCCTGGGGCTGGTCCCCCACCCAGTTTCCCGCATTTGGGGGAGGCATAGGTGTTATTTGAGCCTCGGAGCTTGTGGAACCTGGGAGGGGGTCCATGTAGCATTTCCCATAAAGGGATTATTAGGATGTTGCCCTTTATTGATAGTTCTAGAAGATGGGCAATCTCTACGGTGCGCCCCTTCCCTCCGCAGTAATAGCAGTTATCTGCCAGATGAAGCCTGAGGCTGACTTCCCCTCTGAAACCAACAGTCTCTGGCCCAGTGTTTTCCCTTTCTGCACCTTGGGCATGGTCCAGGTGGGGCCCTCCCGAGGGGTGGAGTTGCGATTATTAGCATAGTTTCTCTGATCATTGTTTATCCTTTGAGGTTTATTGTTTCTCTCCCTGGAGCTGTTCGAAATTTCACCCCTATCCTGATCCTCCTGCTGTATGGGATAAGCCTCTATAGCATTTTGTGTTTCATGGGAGGCCAAACCTACATTTCTACAGGCCTTTAGATATCCCATGAGGTCTTCCTTTTCCTTAATACTATATAGTATTGCTCGGCAATTTTGATTAGCGTTCTCATATGCTAAGGTTCGTTTTTAGGGTTTGTCGAGTGGATGGGTCTTGAACCTGTCTGTGGATTACCTGAGTTAATCTCCCAATAAAATCAAAAGTACAGTTCATTAGGACCCTGGTAAATTTTTTGTACAGCTACCTAGATATTCTGGGTCTACTTTTCCCCATGCTTTTAATGCTGTATCCTGAACAAGTTTTAAAACAGCTTCAGATAAGGATGGTTGTTTTTTCTTTCTCTTGCCATTCACCTTCACCTCTCAGCATGGCAAGAGTTACATTATGGCCAGATTCTCTTAAAGTGTCAATATTCATGTTAACCCCATCTGCATACCACATTTGCCATTGTGTGAACTGTGAATCGGTCAGACAAGTACGGGCTACCATTTCAAAATCTGACAATACCCACTCTCTTCTTCGGTTCCAATCAGCTAAATATTTTATATATATATTTTTTTCTTTTTTGGGTCACACCCGGCAATGGTCAGGGGTTTCTCCTGGCTCTGCACTCAGGAATTACTCCTGGCGGTGCTCGGGGGACCATATAGGATGCTGGGGATCAAACCCGGGCTGGCATGGGCCGGGCCATGTGCAAAAGCAAACGCCCTACCCGCTGGGCTATCGCTCCGGCCCCCGAATCAGCTAAATATTTTAAAGAATAAGGACTTGCTATTCCAAACTTGTCCCAAGCCTTCCTGAATGGGTTGTTGTTGCAGGACTCCTTTAAGGGCCACTGCATTAGCACACTAAAAGGGCCTAGGTGGGGTGCAGGGAGGGATTATCTAAGGACATTTAACACTCCCTGCTTTCCATAACAATGGGAGGAAGGTCTGAGTTGCATGGGTATAAACTAGCCGGTTCCTGCTCTCCCGGTCTTCTTCCCTGTGGGATCTCGCCTTGTGAGCGTTTATTCCCCTTGGAAGTTTTTACACGTGGTGGTCGCCATCTTGGCCTACACGTGGCTGGGGTTCTAGCCTGGAATCCTAAGCATCGGGTTTTTCCTTTTTGCTGATTTGTATGCCTAAACCTGTGATAAGTAAAGCCTTTAAAACTGCATCGGGGCCGGAGCGATAGTCCAGCAGGTAGGGTGTTTGCCTTGCACGCGGCCGGCCTGTGCCTGCCAGGGTTCGATCCCCGGCATCCCATATGGTCCCCCCGAGCACCGCCAGGAGTAATTCCTGAGTGCAGAGCCAGGAGTAACCCCTGAGCATCGCGGGTGTGACCCAAAAAAAAAAAAAAATAAAAACCTGCATCCGATTCCTGAGTGTTCATCCATTCCTCGCCGGCTCCGGAGGTAGAAGGGAACTTCGCTTCCCGGCACTGTCGGGACCCCGGCAAAGCGCCCGACAGGTTTATTGACTCAATACCCAATTCTTCATAAATTGGTTTTGCTTTATATTTAGATTGGTCATGAGAAAGATTGCTGGGCTTTGCTCTTTGATTATTATTAGATTGACCACTAGAGGAAGAGCAAGGCTCTTGGGGCCTGCACGAGCAAACCTGTTCCTCCCATTCTTCCCCGAAAGAGCTTGTAGTATCGGTCAGAGGAACATCTTCCCCTTGAAAGGAATTAACTCCTGGGAGATTTTCATTTTGAAAGCCTGCCTCCTTTGGGTTTCCCTGTACCTCCTCTAAGTTCACTGTCTGTCTTCACTGTCTTCCCGTTCATCATCGATTTGCTCGAGAGGGCACCAGTAACATCTCCATATGACCTGTCTCATGCAAGTAGAGCCCAAGGGCACCTGCTTGCTCCAGGAACATAAGGAGCCTCAAACCATTCCATCAGGTCATGGGAATGAGGTCTATAATTGTTACTGGTATCTGGCATATCAAATACGACACGGGTACCTTGCCAGGCTCTCTAAGTTATCAGCAGCATTAGAACTCTTTTTAGAACTCTTTTAGATTTTTTTCGCTGGAAATGTATATACCTTTTTCAAGTCTACAGCCTTAGTCTTAGCCCCAGACTAGCTAAGCTGACATCCAACAGGGCCCCAATGTTCCCGGGCTGCTTCCTCCGGGGCTTCCTCCCTGCTGGCTCTACCCTCACCAGCATTTCTCGGTGCCTTATTACCTCTCTGTGCGTCTCCCTCTGCCCTGGCTCCGCCTCCCAGCGCTCAGGACCCAAGAAGGCTCTTCCCCGCCTGCTCTCTCTCTCTCTCTCTAGCTCCCCAACTCTGGGTCACCCTGGGTCTGTCCCAGCCTCGGTCTGACTCTGTTGACAAGAAGGAGGAGTTTGGAGAATGTGTGGGCAGGTTCAGGGAAGTCGCTCTGGCCCAAGTGTGCGCCCCCTTTCCTGTGGTGGGCCAGTGTCCTGCCTGTCCCCTCTCCATTCTGGCCTCCTTCCCCTCTGGTGCTGTGCGGGGGCCTGGCGGGGAACACTGGAGCCTCATGGCCAATCTGCCAGCTCTTCCCTGGATCTTAGATGGCAACAGGGGAGGGAGGGAAAAGAAGTACTCAGAGGCCAGTGTGGGCTGCCCAGTGTCCATTTTATTCATGCTTGGTGTGACAACATTGTTCCAACAACAGGGATGCAAGGAAACAGGCATATAAACACCCCACAGAGGGACCCCGGTGTGAGGAGACTGCACAGAGGCTCAGGTCTAACTTGTGGGCTGCGCGGGGAGAGAGGCTGGACTCTGGCCTGAAAGCCTTTCGATCCCAGCAGAAGGTTGCAGATGTCCACAGTGGGCAAATTGCGTTGATTTCCTGGCCAGAGCGGGAAGTCAGAGCAGTCCAGCGTGTGACACAGAAGTCGCGGTGCAGACGTGCGGGTGGTCCCCAGGTCAGTTCTGGAGGCCATGGAGGTTCTGGCAGTGGGGAATTTGCAGGGGTCAGGCGAGACGAGCTGGTCGCTCTGCTCCCTACAGACGTCAGGACTGGTTGAGAGAGGCGCCAGTGTAGCCTCCTGGGCGCCCTGACCTGGTGGTCCCCCAGGTACTAGGTGCTGGGCTGGAGGGAGCTGCGGTCCTCTGGCCATGAGGAAGGGCAGCCCGCAGGCAAGCCCCAGCCCTGCTCCCCAGCCAGTTTGAGCATCTGCGTGAGCTCCTGGTCTCTGAAGAGCCTCTGCTCTGGTGCTGCTCGGGTCAGCGGGGCGCCGAGTTTCCTAATGGACAGTCAGGGCCCTCCGGGAAGCTGGTGGTGGGCCAGCCGCAGGGCGCGCCCTGCTCCGGGGTCTCCATGGCGAGCAGCAAGTTTGTGAAGTTGGTGCTGACCTGGGGCTCCTCGGAGAGGCCCTGGGCATAGGCGAGAGTCGGCCAGGCTGGGGCGGCTGTAGCAGGCTCGGCCAGGGGGGGACGCTGTTCTGGCGCCTCCAGCCCCGGGGTCGGGGGTCTGGCCATAGGGGAGCCAGGGAGGAGCCGCTGCAGGACCTCCCCAGGGGCTGCGACAAGCCGGACTCACGGGCGTCTGGGGAGCGAGCATCACGTCGGGGGCTTCCAGATGGTCAGTACTGTCCAGCAGGGGCTCCCACATAGACCGCCCCGCGCGGGCTTCCACATAGACCCCAGCCTGCTCATTGGCGAACAGGGGCGCGTAGGGAGCCCCTGGACTGCACAATGCCGCGGCCGCCTGCTGCTCTGGGACCGCGGGCTCCACCGAGGCCGGCCCCCAAATCTGCGCTCTGGGCAGGTGTGAGGTTGGGCCCTGGGCTGGTCGGGAATCTCAGGGCCCAGGGCCCAGGTCGGCTTTCCTGTGGGGCAGAAAGCTGGTCTCAGGGCTGGCGCCGGAAGTAGAAACGGGCGCGGCGTAAAAGTTACTGCGGGTAGGATCCAGCTTGGCACTGGGCAAACACTGGGCCGGCCGGGCGAGCGCCCAATTCCATGCTTCTGGTGGCCACTCCGTGACAGGGGTTCCCGTGCTGATGGGATGTGGATCCCCTCCCCGGGTTGTGCAGGAACGGCGGTCCCGGCGCTCTCAGCCTGTGCAGGAGCTTGATCCTCAGCCTCCACTCGGGTGCCCTTCACCGCTCCTTTATCTGACATCGTTGGGTGCAGGGCCTCTGGCTGAGCACCGGACCCGGACTCCACCCTGGGCCTTCATCCCTCGCTGTAATATTTTTAGCTCGCTGGTCGTGGAACCACACCTGTGTGGACACAAGGCACAGAATGGATGTTGAGGGTGGCACTTAGAGCCCCTCGGGGATCTCAGGTGCCAGGGACTCCCGGAAATTGGACCCTTACCTATCACCCCAACCCCAAGTCCCTGGAGTCCTCTGGGGGTGTGGAGAGATGGGCGGGGCTACAGGGCTGCAGTTCAGCGGTTCACAGAGGGGGCTGGGAGGTACTTACCAGCACCTGGGCCCTGCGCAGCCCGAGCTTGTCCGCCAGCTCCCGGCTCTGCGTGTAGTCCACGTAGGGATTCTTCTCAAATGCCGCCAGCAGCTTCGCCCTCTGCTCTGGGCTGTAGTTCTTGCGAGGTCGACTAGTTGGGGTTTTGGGCATTTTGGCTAGATCTGCTGTAGGACAAAGGACATCAGACTAACGCCTTAGGGTCCCTGCCGGACATGCCCACCTGGACCCGGGCCCGCCCTGCCTCACCCATATCCCATCCCCACCTCAAGCCCTGGGCCAGGCTCCCCACTGTAGGGGTCGGGGTTCTGGCATTGGCTGCCCTTGGCTGGTCTGTGGCTCTGTTCTCACCACGGGGCTCGGCTCGCTTTGACTATACCAGAGACCTGGAGGTCTTGCAGGGCCGCACTTGGGCACTGCCCCTTCCCAGCCACAGCCCCAAATGTGCCGCCTGGATAGAGCTTCAAGTGCCCCTTGGCTCAGCGAGTCCAGGCAAGGAATCCCTTTCCCAAATTCTGCAGAAACTGCCTCACTTAATGCAGGAGCTGCCAAGCATGGATCCGTCCACGATTCCCACATTTTGTTCTGAGACCCCTTCCTACCCTTCACAGGGACCTGAGTCCTCACTGTGGGCTCAACTTACCGTTGGTGCAGCAGCTGGAGATCCAAGGATGCAGGAGAGCAGGGCCCAGTCATCTGGAGTTGGCTCTGCTGGCTCTGTGGGTCCCTCTGCCCAGCCTGAGCCTTATATAGGCTGCAGGCCCCACCCACCTGCCCGCCCTGCCGGACCCACCCTGAAGGCCTGGCTCAGCCTCACTGTGGTCTGTCCACACCCATCCCCAGGTCTAGCTTGCTCCCATCTGTCCTTGGATCCCAGAGCTCCAGGCTTGCTTTGGCCGTTGTCAAGGCTTTTCTAGCTACTGGCCTTTCCCCATTCAGGGACCTCTTCTATGTTTGGCTTCTGGGGCTGGAGTCTTAGAGAGTTCTGAGCCCTCATGCAAGTCCAGAGTTTCAGACAGGGGTCCCTGTCCCTCCCTCCTCCGCACACCCCCTTCTCCTCCTGGGCACCTACTTGGCCACCCTCGGTCGTTAGAGACGCAGGATTACACCGCCCAGGTCTTCACCCAGTCTTTTTGGGGAAGACTGGGATGGCATGGCCTCCTCCTCGTTTTTGTGGGCTCCTTCTCTTAGATGCCTTGTCCTTCATTGCAACCTTCTCTTCTCTCTGGATTGTTATGGATTATGTGTTTGTTTTGGTTTTGTTTCCTTTGCTGCTGTCTGTCTGCAGACGTTTGAAGGCACTCTTCCTCTGCCTGCCTGGTGACCCCTTTACCGCCACTACCCCACACATCAGAGATGGACCTGGTGTTTGCTTGGTGGCCCTGCTAACCTGTATTTCATGGGTCTTTGGCCAAAGTGTTTCCATTCCTGGGTCCTTGGCCTCTGTGCTTAGGGGATTACTCCTGGCAGGCCTCAGAGGAACCATACAGGGTGCTGGAGCTTAACCTGGGGGGCTCCGTGCCAGGTTGTAGTAAACACATTAACGTACATACCCTGTTCACAAGCACACACTGTTTATCTATTTATCTTATTATCTATCTATCTATCTATCTATCTATTTATTTTTGGTTTTTGTTTTGCCTTTTTTGGGTCACACCCAGCAATACTCAGGGGTTATTCCAGGCTCTGCACTCAGGAATTTCGATGTCTTGTCCTCCCAAACACTTCTAGCAGTGTTTGGGAGACCATCTGGGATGCTGGGGAATCCAACTCGGGTCCCGCGCTGCAAGGTAAATGTCCTACCCGCTGGACTATCGCTCCTGGCCCCACACTTGTATCACTTCACTTGTCTTCCCGTTGTTCATCAATTTGTTCGAGTGGGCAC
Source organism: Cryptotis parvus (assembly GCA_021461705.1). Classification (NCBI taxonomy): domain Eukaryota; kingdom Metazoa; phylum Chordata; class Mammalia; order Eulipotyphla; family Soricidae; genus Cryptotis; species Cryptotis parvus. Next base: position 56,233 of record JAJIBD010009581.1, read on the forward strand.
CAGTAATATCTCCATGTGTCCTGTCATGTACTAACGTAGCCCAACGGCATCTGCTCTCTCCAGGAACACGAAGAGTCTCAAACCATTTGTTCAGATCAGGGGAATGAGGTCTATATAATTGTTACTGTTTTGGGCATATCAAATACGACATGGGTAGCTTACCAGGCTCTGCAGTGTGGGCGGGATACTCATGGTAGTAGGTAGGCTCTCTGTTAGTGCTCTGGTTTTTTTTTTTTTTTTTGGGTCACACCTGGCGATGCTCAGGGGTTACTCCTGGCTCTGCAGTCAGGCATTACTCCTGGTTGTGCTCAGGGGACCATATGGGATGCCGGGGATTGAACCCAGGCCGGCACAGGCCGGCCCCATGCAAGGCAAACGCCCTAGCCGCTGGACTATTGCTCTGGCTCCTAACACCCTACCTGATTAAGTTTAAACAACACCCTGCTTTAATCCCTTTTACACACTACTTGATTAAGTTTAAGCACACATCCTGTTTATTTATTTTTTTAAATTTTTTTAGATTTTTATTTATTCATATTTTGTTTTTTGGGTCACACCCAGCAATGCTCAGAGGTTACTCCTGGCTCTCTGCTCAGGAATTACTCTGGTGGTGCATGGGGAACCATATGGGATGCCGGGGGTCAAACCCAGGTCGGCTGCGTGCAAGGCAAACGCCCTACCCCCATACTCTGTTATGATCCTCTTTTACACCCTACCTGATTAGTCTAAACACATTCCGGTTTTTTGTTGCCATTGAATTATCTTTTTTTGTTTTAAATATTTTATTATACCACCGTGTGATACACAATTACAAAGATGTTCATAAGATGTTCATATTTTGGTTTTGGTCATACAGTTAAACACATACTGTTTTGATCCTCTTTTACACCTTACCTGATTAAGTGTAAACACACACCCTGTTTTAATCCCCTTTTACCTGATTAAGCACACCCTGTTTTATTTTTATTTTTTTGCTTTCTCATCTGATTTATTTAAATAATCTTTTTAAAATTTTTTTATTTTTTATTTTTTTATTTTTTAACATTTTATTATACCACCGTGAGATATACAATTAAAACGTTGTTCACGCTTGGATGTTTCGGTCACACAGTGTTCTAGCACCCCGCCCTCCACCAGTGCCCCTCAACCACCACCCATGTCCCCAATTCCCTCCCCCCTCCCACATCCTGCCTAAATGGCAGGTTCTTTATCTCCTCTCTCTCTCCCTCTCTCTCTCCTCCTTCTCCCACACATTGTGGGTTGCACTCACGTACACTTAGAAGCCATCATTTGCATTTTTTTGTCTGTATTTAATGCTCAGTTCTATGTTGGTATCAGACCTTTAGACTTTTATTCATACATGTTCCCTTCTCTATCTAACCTAACCTCTGACTCCCACGCGCTTGTGGTAATTTCCACTTTTGGTAAGATCACCTGGTATATTTATGTCATGCAAATAAATGCAGTCATTCTATGTCTCTCTCTTTCCTTCTGACTAATTTCACTTAACATGATTCTTTCCATGTCCATCCATTTATAGGAAAATTTCATAACTTCATTTTTTCTGACAGCTGCATAGTATTCCATTGTGTAGATGTACCACAGTTTCTTTATCCAGTCATCAGTTCTCGGGCGTACTGGTTGTTTCCAGGTTCTGACTATTGTGAATAGTGTTGCTATAAAAATAAAAGTGCGGATTGTGTTTCCGCTGTGTGTTTTGGCTTCCCAGGGTATATTCCCAGGAGTGGTATGGCTGGGTCAAAAGGGAGCTCAATTTCTAGTCTTTGGAGGAATGTCCATATTGTTTTCCAGAAAGGTTGTACAAGTCGACATTCCCACCAACAATGTATGAAAAGTCCCCTTTTCCCTGCATCCACGCCAGCACTTGTTGCTTTTACCCTTTTGGATATGGGCCAGTCTCTGTGGTGTGAGGTGATATCTCATTGTTGTTTTGATTTGCATCTCTCTGATGATTAGTGATGATGAGCATTTTTTCATATGCCTTTTGGCCATTCGAATTTCTTCCTTGTCAAAGTTTATGTTCATCTCTTCTCCACATTTTTTAATGGGGTTGGATGTTTTCTTCTTTCTTATATAGCTGTACCAGTGCCTGATATATCCTGGATATTAACCCCTTATCAGATGGGTATTGGGTGAATATTCTTTCCTATTCTGTGGACTGTCTTTGTATCTTGGTCACTGTTTCTTTCGAGGTGCAGAAGCTCTTTAGTTTCATGTAGTCCCATATATTTATATTTTCTTCTAGTTGCTTTGTTAATGGTGTTTCACCTTTGAAGATGTCTTTAGCTTCAATGTCGTGGAGGGTTTTTCCTATATTTTCTTCAACGTACTTTATGGATTCAGGTCTGATATTAAGATCTTTAATCCATTTTGAACTGATTTTTGTGCAAGGTGTTAGACACAGGTCCAAATTCATTTTTTTACATGTAGCTGTCCAGTTTTCCCAGCACCACTTGTTGAAGAGGCTTTCCTTGGCTACAGTTTGGACTCTTTGCACCTTTATCAAAGATTAACTGATAATGTCTTTGAGGGTGGGTGTCAGGATACTCAACTCTATTCCATAGGTCCACAGGCCTGTTTTTATTCTAGTACCATGCTGTTTTAATTACTGCTGCTTTGTAGTACAGTTTGAGGTTGGGAAAGATGATGCCTCCCATCTTCTTTTTCCCTAAGGATTGCTTTAGCTATCCGTGGGGTTTATTATTCCATACGAATTTCAGGAGTGTTTGGTTAATTTCTTTAAAGAATGTCATGGGTATCCTTATAGGGACCGCATTGAATTTGTACAAAGCTCTAGGGAGTATTACCATCTTGACAATGTTAATTCTCCCCATCCATGAGCAGGGAATGTGTTTACATTTCCTCGTGTCCTCTTTTATTTCTTGAAGCAGTGTCTTGTAATTCTCTTTGTATAGGTCCTTTACACACTTGGTTAAACTGATTCCTAGGTATTTGATTTTCTGTGGCACAATTGTAAATGGAATGGATTTCTTAATATCCCTTTCTTCTCTTTTGTTATTTGTATATAGGAAAGCCACCGACTTTTGGGTATTGATTTTGTAACCCTGCCACTCTACTATACATATCTATTGTTTCTAAGAATTTTTGGGTTGAGAGTTTAGGGTTCTCTTAGTATAATATCATGTCATCTGCAAATGACTACAAGAGTATGCTACCCCATCGGCAGAGCCTGGCAAGCTACCCGTGTCGTATTTGATATGCCAGATACCAGTAACAATTATGGACCTCATTCCCATGACCTGACGGAATGGTTTGAGGCTCTTTGTGTTCCTGGAGCAAGCAGGTGCCCTTGGGCTCTACTTGCATGAGACAGGTCATATGGAGATGTTCCTGGTGCCCGCTCGAGCAAATCGACAATGAACGGGAAGACAGTGATACAGTGATACATCTGCAAATAATGACAGCTTGATTTCTTCCTTGCCTATCTGGATGCCCTTAATGTCCTTTTTCTTCTCTGATTGCTATGGCGAGTACTTCCAGTACTATATTGAATAAAAAGAGGTGAGAGAGGACAACCTTATCGTGTTCCTGATCTAAAGGGGAAGACTTTCAATTTTTCCCCATTGAGAATGATACTCACTGTGGGCTTTTGGTAGATGGCTTTGACTATCTTGAGGAAGCTTCCTTCCGTTCCCACTTTCTGGAGGGTTTTAATATTGTCATGAATGGGAAGCACACCCTGTTTTAAGCCTCTTTAACACCCTGACTGTTTAAGGGCACAGGTTTTAATCCCCCTTTACACCTATCTGATTAAATGTAAACACACATCCTATTTAATCCCTTTTACACCCTACCTGATTAAGTGTTGACACACCCTGTTTTAATCCCCTTTACACCTACCTGATTAAGCACACGCCCAGTTTTAATTCCCTTTTAAACACACTTGTATTACTTGTATCACTTGTCTTCCCATTGATAATAGATTTGTTCGAGCAAATCTATGATCATACTATACTGTCACATGCTAGTGTAGCCCAAGGGCATCTGCTCACACCAGGAACATGAGGAGCCTGAAACCTTGCCATCAGGTCATGGGAATGAGGTCTATAATTGTTATTGGTATTTGGCATATCAAATACGACATGAGTAGCTTGCCAGGCTCTGCCATGCAGGTGGGAGCCTCTTGCCAGGCTCTGCCATGCTTGTAGTAGCCTCTCATCTCGTGAATTTATTGATGAGCTGGGCTGTTATCAGCTCTTCTGCTGGGTGGAGCTCTGAGGAGAGGGAGTCCGGATGTGGAAAATGGCGGCCCTCATGGTGTGGGGGTTCCTCTGACTTCTTGCGAGGCTCTGCTGGGGTGGCGGGCCAGGGCTAGAACCTGCCATCCCTCCTGGGCACCTCGTGATCAGCTGGGCACAGGGAGAGCCGGTAGCAGCTCTGTCCTGTGTTTGTGAGTCTCTGGATCACATACCTATTTCATATTTCAAATGGAAATATGAAGAGATTCCTAAGACTATCATGCCACATCCATAGAACTTAGGAATTTTTTGAGAGGAAAAGATAAAGAATCCAGAAAAGGAAACGAGCAGATCAGAGGCAAGTTAGGAGTCCCTAGATCACGAGGAGCAGAGAACACAGACCCCTTTGCAGTGGTTGTGCTGGACCTGGACAGTGTGAGGTCAAGAAATTTGCTAACAAAAGACAGGAAGCCCAATGTAAATGAGGAATAAAACTCCCACCAAATTTCGACAGGAAGGAGAAATCAAAGTATAGCCACGGGAGCAGAGAAGAGTAATGCATCAAATTTTTGCTTTGCAAAAAAGAAGTATATCAAACAGCAAAAGGAAGAACTTGTAGGATAAAGCAGGGCTATTTAGACTCAAATCCTCCCAGAGGAGAAGCTGATGCCTTGGGGGTCAACTAAGGTTTTAAACACACACCCTGTTTTAATCCCTTTTACACACTACCTAAGTTTAAGCACACACCCTGTTTCAATTCCTTCTCACACCCTACCTGACTGGCTGACACAGAATTCACACTCTACCTTGCCCCAGTTTAAATATCCCTCTTCCACCTGAAAGAAGGAGGTATCCCCCTTAAATGGCTCATGGAAGCTCCTTTGTGGACACTGATCTTGCTCAGGACCCGACCTCACCAGTGAAATCAATAGCAGGCAACTGCCCTACCCGCTGCACTCTCTCTCTCAAGTCCTCTAAGGATTTAATTCCTCCTACACTTTCAAAAATCTTTATTTTTTTGAAAATTAAATCACCTTGAGACAGTTGCAAAGTTGTTCATGGTTGAGGTTCAGTCATACAATGTTCCAACACCCATCCCTTCACTATCTTGCTTTTCTTGAGAATGTGAAGGTAGGAGGGGGTGGGGTGAGGTACGAGATGGGGTTTGGGGATACCGTAATGTCAGGGTCTTGTAATTTGGTCATTTGGTGATGTACAGGTGAGGGAACAATGCACATCAAAGCTGTAAGTCAGCACCAGAGAGAGAGAGAGAGAGAGAAGAGAGAGAGAGAGAGAGAGAGAGAGAGAGCGTGTGTTGGGTTTCATCTCTCATACCACTGAGGTGCTGGAGTAACCCCTGAGCATCGCTGGGTGGGACCCCACAAATCAACCTACCCCATCCAAAACTTACAGTTGTTATCACAGCCACAAGACAAGCTAAGATGGAACCATTGGCTGGTGTTTTTTTTTTTTTCCCTTTTTTGGGGTCATATCCGGCGATGCTCAGGGGTTACTCCTGGCCCTGCACTCAGGAATTACTCCTGGCGGTGCTCGGGGACCATATAGGATGTTGAGGATTGAACCCGGGTTGGCCGTGTACAAGGCAAATGCCGTTCTCGATGGACTATCGCCCTGTTTTTTACGCGCATAAGCACTTGACTTATCCAAGAGAATTCAATCATACTTTTTTTTTTTAATTAAAAAGATTAACTTCAAAGTAGGTGGAATAGAGAGCGCTTCGGTTCTGCGGGTCTCCAGGAGCGACTATTCCCAGGCTTGGGCGTTGGGGGTCCTCGTTGCGCTTCCTCGACGCCGGCACACGCTTCCCCAGCAGCCGCGCCACGCGCCTCACAGCGGCAGCAGGTGTCCGAGCGTGGACAGGACCTAGCGGAGTGCCAGGAGGGGCGGCTCCACCTGCTGCTGGGAGCGTCTCCGGGCAGGCGGGGAGAGTGGGCGCCCACACAGAGGCCCACGAGAGCCGGACAGCCTCGGCGGGGCTGCGGACGAACAGAGACCGTGCGCCGGGAAACAGCCGACCCTGCCGGGCACCGCGGTCTCCGCGGACGCGGAGGAGCCGGCAGAGGTTTCGCAGCCGCATGCTTTCCAGGGAATACGGTTTCGAGATCGGCCACCACTGCCTTCACAACGTCCGAGGGGCCGCCGTTGGTCCTGGGAAGCCCAGCTCGGCAGATCCCCCTACTGCCTTCCCGAGACAAGGAGCGCGCGCACCCCTCGTAGAAGAGCTCCGGAACGGCCGCGCGAGGCCGATTCTCGCGTGATGGGCCGAACCCTCGCGCGGGCGCGGGGACTGCTGGGAAATGTAGTTTTTTCTGGATGCGGTTGGGCGAGTTGCGGGGACCTCTGGGCCCCGATGCTGAGTCGTGGGAGGAACTTTGCGCTGCGCTGTGGGTCCACACCGCGGCAGGCTCCAACCTGGCGTCTGGAGTCTAGGTCAGGGGCCTGGGAGGGCTCTGAGCAGCGAGGGAGGGGTCGATTGTTGGCTCGCGGAGACTTTGGCTCTCAGGTCCGCAGAGGTGCGGGTTCTGCGATGCCTCGTTGCTAGGAGAGGGGCCTGGCTGGGCTCTGGTGCTGGTGCAGGACCCGCGAGGGTTCAGGTGAGTGTGGGTCGGGGCGAGGAGGCCTCAGGCTCCGGGCACCCGCGCGCTCAGCACGCTGCAGCCCTTGTGTTCGCTCTAAGGGGGTGGGAGGAACCGAAATGCACAAGCGAATGCCCATAGGTCAGAAGAAAACGTTCTCCACAATGTCCTTTTTATCCACCCATGAACCTTCCAAATTCTTAAGCCATTATTTTAATGACGCCGAGTGTCAGATCTCTCATCGTTTCAAAAAAGAAATGTGAAATGGCTGTGGTATTGAAATTATGTGCACGAGAAATCATCGTAAACCATCGAATCTCAATGAACAAAACAACCAAACGGAATGCGGGGAACGTGAGTGTCCAGGATGCATAAAGGTGAAGGTTGAGCAAGACCTTTTAAGCATTTTCCTCCTGTTGCTTTATTGGCATCTGGAAAACGGGGGGCGGCCGTGTGCCAGGGGCACACCCTGGGAAGAGAAAGGTGGAGTCCTAGAAAATGATTTTAGGGTGTTTTTCATTGCAGGCTGTCTTCAAGTTGCAAGATAAGCCGGAATTTGGGGGATTGCTTTTTTCTTGTCTCTTGCTCTGCCTTTACAGGACAGGAACTGGAAAAGGGGATTGTGTAGAATATTCACTGGAAATTGCAAAAACATGATTCAGGTAAGTTGGTATCTCCAGTCTTCTCTAAAACTGTTAATCTGGGCTCATGCCTTAGCTTTGCTTCTTGTCACCCTAACAAGATTGGGGCTGGATCTAGAATTCTTTTCATTATAGCAAAAAGTGGAGCCCTCAGGAGAATC
>JAJIBD010009582.1:0-37321 GCA_021461705.1 Cryptotis parvus
TGGTCCTGAAAAGACAATGTCTTTTCTTACATCATTTTTTAGAGTTTTTTTGTATGTGTTCTGTGGTTTCCTAATGATGTGTTTCTATGTGGATTTATTTTTATTTATCCTGTTTAGGATGCATGTTGCCTAAATCTGTGGATCCACATCTGTCATCAATCTTGGACAGTTCTCAGCTGTTCTTTCTTTGAAAAATTTCTCTCCATTCTCTGTAGATCCTACTTCCTATGCTCATAATAGACATACAGTTTCTTTGCAGGCAATGCTGTTTCTTAGTCTTAAAAATAATTTTTCCATATTTTTATTGTTTTTGTTACTTTTGGGTAATATTCAGATACCTCTACTAGTTCAACAGATCTTTCCTTAACTATGTACCCTTACCATAAGTTTTTAGAATTTCAACAATTTCCTATTTAAAAATTGTTTTTTCTTCCTTCTTGCTTTAGCAGAATCATGGTATTACTTTTTATTACTTAAGAATGTAATTATTTTAAATATATATTGTATCTTTCTACTGTGATAACCTGTTTTACTATTTTAGTGGATTGTAAACTGGTGGTTTTTTTTTTTTTTTTGATTGTGACTTCATCTTTACTGGAACTCTGTTTACTGTAATTCTAAATACAGTTAAAGGGAAATGTCACAATAGATAAAACTTATTTTTGCTACTGCTTATTCCTCCAGATCTATAAGAACCTTTTTTCCTTAATTTCAGTGATTGGGATGTTCACACCACCAGGGAGTATTAAATTATATCTTAATTATTCTTGCAGATTGATTACTATTTACAGATACCAAAGTAGGCTGTTTACAATTCCCAAAAGTTTAGGCAGAGGCAAGCTTCCATGCCATTTTTATACTGAAATGATTTTATTAACTATGTAAATGACTACTTTTTTAAGTTTATAAAGGTTTTTCATGTCCAAGTACCCTCTTCCATGTTGACCTTGGTTTTGGTAGCATCTCCTAGGGTTGAGCGAGCTTTAACTCATCACTTGATCACTTGACACCCCATTATTCATCGATTTTCTCAAGTGGGTGCCAGTAACATTTCTATTTGATCCTATCACATGCCAGTGTAGCCTAATGGCATCTGCTTCGCTTCAGGAATACAGAGAGCCTCAAACCGTTGCGTTCAGTGTCTTGATGAAGAAGTCTGACTATCTTGTAGGTGGGCGGCCACATGATTTTTTTTTTTTTTTGCTTTTTTGGGTCACACCTGGCAATGCTCAAGGGTTACTCCTGGCTCTGCACTCATGAATTACTCCTGGCGGTGCTCCGGGGACCATATGGGATGGCAAGGATCAAACCCAGGTTGGCGCGTGATCTTTGATGTGATTTTTTGACTGGGATCCAAATGGTAACAGCTCTTGTCCAGCCGTCGTCTCCATGTAAATCGCATTAAATGTCCAGCCCATCTCATTTTCATTGCCTTGGCAAACGAGACAGCATCCCTGACTCTGGATCATCAACAATGGTCGGAACTCCAGATTCCTTCTCTCACTTGAGTGAAGTGTGATATTTAAAGCATAGCTCTTTTGATTCCTCTTTGGGAGACATGAATAGTGTTCACTTCCTGCTTTTTAGGCCCAGGTATCTGTGGCCTATGTTAATGCAGAGAGTATGGTGGGAGTCGAGATGTGCCTGGAGCTGGAGGTTCTTTGTCCTTTTTATTTATTATTTTAACTCATAGGCTTTCTATTTGTTTTCATTTACATCTTTATTTTGAGTCATTAGGGTTTTCTTTTTATGTTTATTTTAATTTAGCTATGTATGCATTGGAGTTATATTAGATTTTATTCAGAATTTATGACTATATTTTAGAAAAACGATATTTCAGGCCGTCTGATGAAATCAAGTGGGTAAATTGGAAATCCCAGGCATTTTACATTTGTGTACCGTATGCTAATGTAGTTGTTTATTTTTATTGTTTTTATTTGTTGTATTGAACTTCAGGAGTTTCTGTTGATCAGATATACTTTTATTATTAAATTTTGTCTCTCATTCTAAAATGAGAAACCAAACCTAATTCAGTTACTTATTTACGTTAATTTTATTTCTTAGACCTGAGGCATTTGTAAATTTGATGTATCTTGATTTTTCATAAAAATTTGGTAAAAAAGTTGACTAGGAGTAGTACATAAACATAACCAGGAACATCTTACTAAAGATCTGTCAGTGGACACTAATGAGGAATTTTAAAATTACGCACACATATATACAACGGTACTTTTTTTTGCTTTTTTTTGGGGTGTCACATCCAGTAATGCTCTGGGATTACTCCTGGCTCTGCACTGAGGAATTACTCGGGTGGTGCTGGGAGGATGATAAGGCATGACAGGGATCAAACCTGGTCGGCCGCATGCAAGGCAAACGCTCTACCACTGTGCTATCACCGGGCCCCAACGATACTTGTTTTTAGTTTGCAATTCAACATCATGTTAATGAGGTTTGTTCTTATTAATATTGTCTGGCTTAGTACAATTTATTTCTACCATTGTGTCCAAATACACCATAAACAGTACAAACAGTACACAGTGTGTACTGTGAACAAAATATTCCAAATTTAAGTCTCTGCTCCATGATGCTCATAACCTGATAGAGGAAAAGTTTAAAAAAATAAGTAATGCTACCATGCTATAATCTCATCGTAAATTTTGTTCAGGATCAACTTATGCCTTATAGCATGTCTTCAACTGTTTACCCATGGACCTATGCCTAGCCACAGGATAAAAGGTTTAAAATCACTGGTTTGTTCTTGCTATCAGTAGAATTTGTACAGTTTATGAGAAAAGTTATACCTGACTTATTTACATGTCTCTCCTCTCTATAAACTTTTATGAATACTTTTATTTTTCTATTTCTAAAATTTTCCAAATAGTTTTATACATTAATGAAGACTAATTGAACATGCTAAATTATTTTAAGATTTTATTTTATTTTTATCCCTATTTTGTTTTCTTAGTTTTTATTTCTCAAGATTCTCTTTTCTCCATGCTTACTGTTTCCATTAAGGCAGTGTATTATAGATATCTTATCTATGTAATCTGTTTTGTCCTGGTATCTTGCATCAAATTTTCCTTCAATGTTTCCTATTTGGTTCAAGATTTCAGCTCAATTTTAAATTTGTTTTGAAAATTGTGGAGATAAATGAAAAACTTTTGTGTTTGCAAATTTAAACAAAATAGCTCAAAATGGTTAGAGGTAAGTTTTGATCTGGATTGAGCATTTTAGATTTGCTCTTTACTTTTCCCCTCCGACATTCATTGACACTTGATCACTTGATCACTTGAATCCCGTTATTCATCGATTTGCTCGAGCGGGCGCCAGTAACATTTCCATTGGACCCTAGCACGTGCCAATGTAGCCAATGGCATCTGGTTGATTTAGGAATATGAAGAGCCTCAAACCGTTCCTTCAGGGTCTTGACGAAGAAGTCTGACCATCTTGTAGGTGGGCAGCCACGTGATCTTTTGACATCCGTGGGATTCAGTCGGTAATGGCTCTGGTCTAGCAGTTGTTTCCAAATCGCATTACATGTCCAGCCCATCTGATATTCGATGCCTTGGCAAACGAGACAGCATCCCTGATTCTGGAATAGCGATGGAGGTCAGAACTCTGGATTTCTTCTCTCACTTGAGTGAAGCATGATATTCCAAGCATAGCTCTTTCAGTTCCTCTCTGGGAGACCCAAATAGCATTCTCATCCTGCTTTTTAGGGCCCAGGTCTCTGAGGTATATGTTAATACAGGGAGAATGGTGGAGTCAAAGAGATGTGCCCTGAGCCAGAGGTTCTTTGTTCTTTTGGCTATTTCTTCAATGTTTTTAAAGGCAGTCCAGGCTGCTCTCTTCCTCAGGTGACATTCATTAATCAGACAATATTTCCTTCTTAAGGGACCAATGTGCTAATTATTGTTGGAAATGGCAATACCAACCTAGAACTGGGCATTGAATGTAGGCAAAGTGATATACATGATAACCCCTAAATATATGTATGTATGCATATATTTCTAATGTGTAAAAGAGAAGGAGAGAGAGAGAGAGAGAGAGAGAGAGAGAAAAAGGCAAAGTGTCTGCAATAGAGGCAGGTCAGGGAAGGAATCAGAGGACATTGGTGGTGGGAAACGTATATCCGTGGAGGGAAAGGTGCTGGAACACAGTATGACTGAAACATAATTATGAACATTTTGTAATTGTATATCTCAGGTGGCATAATAAAATTAAAAAAAAGTAGAAAACAAAAAATTTACCTTGGTGATTAAGAGAAAACATGGTCACCAATTAGCTTAGTGATACTATTCCAGATTTATTTAACTATATTGCTGTACATTGTTCATTATATAAATAAATACAATGAAAACATTCATGAAATTAGCAACAATAAAAGCAAATTAAGTTCATCAATAAAATGGGAGAAGATTTGCAAAGATACTTTCTCAACGATTAGATAACAATGACTAAAGGGTATACTGAAAATTGTTCAGCATTGTTTTACGTTGGGGAAGTGAAAATCCAAGGGACAATGGATTATCATCCTATGTGAGTGAAAGTGGCACACTCAGAAAAGTCCAGAAACAACCGGTGCTGAAGTGGATATAGAGGAAAAAGGGATCCTCATCCACAGAATTAGGGAATATCTTCTGTTCATCCTCTATCAAAAACAGCATGTACACTTCTCAAAACTTAAGAATTAAGCTTCCATTTGATCCCGTGATTCTGCTTTTCAATATCTAATTCAAGAGCAGAAAAACATCAGTTCAAAAAGACAGTTGCAATTGTATATTGTTATACCCTATTCACAGGATGCAAGATGTGAAAATAACCAAGTGCCCAAGAAAGATGAATGTCGAAACAAAATTGTGGCATATGTACACAAAAGTGCACTAAACCACTATAGGAAAATGCAATTGTACTACAAAATTATACCATACTACACCATCACTTCTCACTTTACTTGTCTCTTCCCATTGTTCGATTTGCTCAAGCGGGCAGCAGTAACATCTCCATATGTACTGTCATGGGCTAGTGTAGCCAAAGGGCATATGCTTGCTCCAGGAACATGAAGAGCCTCAAACCATTCCCTTCAGGTCATGGGAATGAGGTCTATATTGTTACTGGTTTTTTTCCCCCCCAAATTTTATTACAACACTCTTAGACATACAATTGCAAGATGCTCATGTAGAGTTTTGGTTCTACAGTATTCTAACACCCATCCCTCCACCTGAACCCATCTCCCATCACCAATGTCCCCACCTCCCTCCCCTCTCCCACAACTCAACTACTTGGCGGGTTCTGTATGTCCTTTCTCTCCTCTCTATCTCTCCCTGCCACCAAACTTTCCTGCACATCATAGAATGCAGTACATCAAAGGACACAACTGATTCCACCAGCTTGATGGACCGCATGGCCGCAAGCGGCTGTGTGACTTAGTGGTCTCATGGTCAGCATCTGGACAGTGAAGGTGGTGGCCAGTGTGGCGGGCGAAGTCCCATCCAGCTGCTTCCGGGACCCCCAGAGGTGATGGGCCCACTCCCAAAACCCATCTCTCCTCCTGGGAGCCCCATGGTCAGCTGGGCCTGGGGAGAGTGGAGTTCCAGCTTCCCCCAGCCACATTTGAGACTGCATGCTATGGCTGGTCGCCCCAGAGAAGCTCCTGGGCGGGACCACCAGGCTCGACAAAATGGAGAGGGGAAGAGCCGACCCCTGACTCCATTTGACGAATTCCCAGTGATTCCCGCTTCTGTGAGCTGCCTACCTGGGCCTCGAACTGGTTTTGCTCTGTTAATCTGGTCTTGAGGTAGCATCCCAGCTTCCGGACAGTGAAAGTGGTGGCTGCTTCCAGGAGCCCCAGAGGTGATGGGCCCACTCCCAAAACCCATCTGTCCTGGGAGCCCCATGGTCAGCTGGGCCTGGGGAGAGCAGAGTTCCAGCTTCCCCAGCTGTGTTGGAGACTGCATGCTATGACTGGTCACCCCAGGGCCTTTTATTGGTTTTTGGCATATCAAATATGACATGGTTAGCTTGCCAGGCTCTGCCGTGTGGGTGATATACTCTCAGTAGTAGGCTCTCATCTCGTGCATTTACTAATGAACCTCAAGGGGAGAGATTGGCTTATCTCTTGGGTGGAGCTCTGACATCTGTGGAGTCCGCATGTTGAAAATGACTGCCTCATGGTGTGGGGGTTCCTCTGGCTTCTTGCAAGGCTCTATTGGGATGGTGAGCAGGGACAGAACTTGCCTTTCCTCCTGGGTGCCTCATGATCAGCTGAGCACAGGGAGAGCTGGTAGCAGCTCTGCCCCCATGTATCTGAGTCTCTGGATCAGGCATAGGAAAAGATAAATCTTCCTTACCAGAGGACTGGGCAAAGTGAGTGAGGTGAAACACGTAGTACAGGATCTCATGTAGAGTATAAGGGAACCTAGTAGGAGAATAATGAAAAGTGGCCCATTATAACAGATTCTAGATTCTACCTGTTGAGTGGGTTGCTAAATGTTGTAGTGGGTGGAGTAGGGAGGATTAGGGGAACCTAGAGACACTGGTGGAGTGATGCTGATAGTCTGGTGGTGGGTATGAAGGAGCAGCACTATAGTCTTGAAACATACACTTTAACAATATTATAAACCACATGACTAAATAAAATGAAATTATGCATTTGAGACTAATATTCCTTATCAGCACGTGGGAATAAAATAAACTCTTTGTGAAATAAGACATACTTTGCAGAGCAGAGATATTATAAGAAGTGAGGCATGTAGCTTTATGGAATGCCTTCAAAATCATTAAATAAATAGCAAAAAGATAAACCTCTGTCTCCAGGCACATCTCTTTGACTCCACCATTCTCCCCTGCATTAACACGCCTCAGAGACCTGGGCCCTATGAAAGCAGGATGAGAATGCTATTCGGGTCTCCCAAAGGGGGATCGAAGAGCTATGCTTGGAATATCACGCCTCATTCAAGTGAGAGAAGGAATCTGGAGCTCCGACCTCCATTGCTATTCCAGAGTCAGGGATGCTGTCTCATTTGCCAAGGCATCGAAAATCAGATGGGCTGAAAATGTAATGCGATTTGGAGACCACCGCTGGACTAGAGCCATTACCAACTGGATCCCACGGGATATCAAAAGATCACATGGCCACCCACCTACAAGATGGTCAGACTTCTTTGTCAAGACCGGAATGAATGGCTGGAGGCTCTTCGTATTCCTGAAGCAAGCAGATGCCATTGGGTTACACTGACACGTGATAGGGTCAAATGAAAATTGTTATTGATCATTTGATTGATCGGTTGATTTTAGAACCTACTCAGAGGCTCTCATAATTTACTCCTGAATCTTTGCTATGGTGGTTCTTGAGGGGTCATAGGTTGTGCTAGGGATACAACTGGGTTCAGCCACATAAGGATCTTTTATACTATCTCTCTGGTCTGTGAGTTCTGCAATTTTGTATTTGATTCTTAATGTAGGTTACAAAGTTAATATGTTGTGAGGCTCTGCTGGGGTGGCGGGCCAGGGCAAGAACCCGCCTTCTCTCCCAGGCACCTTGTAAGCGGCTCGGCACAGTAGCAGCTCTGCCCCATGTCTGTGAGTCTCTGGATCAGCATACCTGGGCAGGATTTAAAAAAGACTGCTGCAGGGTGGATCTCGATGAGCTGGACTGTGAGAGGCTGGTCTGCTGGGTGGAGTTCTGACGAGGAGGAAGTCTAGATGTGGAAAAATGGGGGGCCCTCATGGAGTGGGGGCTCGTCTGGCTTGTTGCAAGTCTCTGCTGGGGTGGTGGGCCAGTACTAGAACCCGCCTTCCCTCCGGGGTGCCTCGTGAGTGGCTGGGCACAGGGGAGAGCCAGTAGCAGCTCTGCCCGATGTCTGTAAGTCTCTGGATCAGCATACCTGGGCCTCATGGAACCCCCACTCCATGAGAGCCTCCATTTTCCACATCCGGACTTCCCCCATCAGACACTCCACCAGCAAACCAGCCTATCACAGCCCAGCTCATTGAGATCCACTCTGTAGCAGTCTTTTAAATCCGTCCAGGTATGCTGATCCAGAGACTCACAGACATGGAGGCAGAGCTGCTACTGGCTCCCCCTGTGCCCAGCCGCTCACGAGGCACCCGGGAGTGAAGGCTGGTTCTAGCCCCTGGCCCACCACCCCAGCAGAGCCTCGCAACAAGCCAGACGACCCCTCACTCCATGAGGGCCTCCATTTTCCACATCCAGACTTCCCCCTCGTCAGAACTCCACCCAGCAGACCAGCCTATCACAGCCTGGCTCGTGAATTCGCTTGTGGCCACTCAGTTCATTAATAAATGCTGGACTTAGAGATGAGATGCTACCCGCATGGCGGAGCCTGGCAAGCTACCCATGTTATATTTGATATGGCAAATACCAGTAACAATTATAGACCTCATTCCCATGACCTGATGGAATAGTTTGAGGCTCTTTATGTTCCTGGAGCAAGCAGGTGCCCTTGGGGCTCTACTTGCGTGAGACAGGACATATGGAGATGTTACTGGTGCCAGCTCGAGCAAATCGATGATGAACGGGAAGACAGTGATACAGTTATACAAAGTTAATTTACTTAATCAAGGTTAGAATTTTTAATAATGTTCAGCAGAGCCTGGCAAGCTACCCCTGTCGTATTTGATATGCCAAATACCAGTAACAATTATAGACCTCATTCCCATGACCTGATGGAATGGTTTGAGGCTCTTTATGTTCCTGGAGCAAGCAGGTGCCCTTGGGCTCTACTTGCATGAGACAGGTCATGTGGAGATGTTACTGGTGCCCTCTTGAGCAAATCGATGATGAACGGGAAGACAGGTGATACAGTGATATATATATATATATATATATATATATATATATATATATATACTATATATATAATATATGTTAATCATGCAAATAAATGCAGTCATTCTCAAGAAAACAGTTCAGAGGTCCTTGTGTTTCTAAGGTCCAAGGTCCTCTATTTTTCTGTGTTGGTTTTGGATTGTTTGTTACATCCAGTCACATTCACGGCTACTCACTATTTTCTGATCAGGGGCACTTCTGAAGTTGCTCATAGTGCTATAGGCAGTGAATGGGATAAAATCAGTGTATGATTCATTCAAGGTTTGTGACTTGACCCATCTTAAGCCCTCTTACCCCCAGGTTCCTCATTACGTGAAGAAATAGAATAAATTTGTATGATGGATATACTATATATATTATATATTAATATATAGAATAAATTAATATAATGTATATACTAAAAAAAGAATTTTTAATAATGTTAAGTAATAGATATGGCTATTTTTTGAATTTAATATTATTTTGCTTATATATTTTAATGTGAATATTATTCTCTGAGTTTACATGAGTATCTATATGCATATATACTTATAGAAATAAACATTTTTTCAGTGAATTAAATAATTTTATTAAAGGAAATTTATTTAGAGAAATGTGAGGGGAGAGAGATATGTGTTCAAGAGAGAACATGGGCTTCTCTAGAAGGAGGGGATATTTAATTGTATGTTAATTATATATATATATATACAATCGTATATATAAATACAAACTAGTTATATATATATAACTAGTTCCTGAGGCCCCATTCACGCTCAATGGAACAAACATCTCTGAATGCAGCAGTTATGTGTACCTAGGTCGAGAAATCAACATGATGAATGACCTAAAACCTGAGCTGTGCAGGAGGAAGAGAGCGGCATGGAATGCCTTCAAAGGCATCGAAGAAATAGCTAAAAGGACAAAGAACCTCCAACTCCGGGCACATCTCTTTGACTCCACCGTTCTCCCTGCATTAACTACGAAAGCAGGATGAGAATGCTATTCGGGTCTCCCAGAGAGGAATCGAAAGAGCTATGCTTGGAATATCACGCCTCACTCAAGTGAGAGAAGGAATCGGAGTTCTGACCTCCATCGCTATTCCAGAATCAGGGGCGCTGTCTCGTTTGCCAAGGCATCGAAAATCAGATGGGCTGGACATGTAATGCGATTTGGAGACAACCGCTGGACTAGAGCCGTTACTGACTGGATCCCACAGGATTTCAAAAGATCATGTGGTCGCCCACCTACAAGATGGTCTGACTTCCTTGTAAAGATACTGAAGGGAATGGTTTGAGGCTCTTCGTATTCCTGAATCAACCAGATGCCATTGGGCTACATTGGCACATGGTAGGGTCCAATGGAAATGTTACTGGTGCCCGCTCGAGCAAATCGATGAATAACGGGATTCAAGTGATCAAGTGATATATGTGTGTGTGTATCCATCTGCATCAGAGCTAGTATTCCTCTATGCATGAATTGTTGATGCATAATTAGCTCTAACTGTAATATTGGAGCTAATATTTGTACAGTGTATGTAATTGTCATAGGAATATGGTGTCTAGTATTCCCCATCTATACTTTATGTTCAGATAACTATCATGTGAGCCTTAGTAAGAAGTAGTTTATGCCTTATATTATAGGAATTTAAAGTAGAAGATCAAATCTTGCTTGGGTGCTTGCTTGTAGCCTAGGATTACTTGATTCACTATCTGGGATGTGGAGCTAGGGCTAGAAAGGCAAGAGAGCATTTGGGCTGATGGTAGCAGTGACCGTCACACTGGCATTTGTCTCTCTAGGTCATAGGGACTGACAGCCACCATAGCAAGGGCCTCACCAGAGTGCTTCTGAGTGTGGTAGAACAGTGCTAGCTGCCTAGCTATCCATTTTTGGAGTCGGGTACCTCAAACTTCCTAGAGATTTTGTGAGCTAGTCCATTGCTGTTCATTTTCTTTTTTATCTTAGCTATGGGCTGAACTATGCCACCCCCAAAATTTCATATAGTGAAGTCCTAGAGCTCCCTATGTGATTATATATGGAGATAGGTCTTTAGGGGATAATTAAATTTAAATGAGGTAGTTTACTCTTCCCAGTGCCTTCCAGGAGAGTGTACCATCTCTTTGCATGCACTGCTGTTTGGGCTTCCTAGAAATCCTCGCCATCAGTTCAGACCAGGGGTCCCAAGCAGCCTCTACTACCTCTGAGTCAGAACTACTACCTCTGCACTGGTGTGGCCACCCACTGCTGAGGGTCACAGGCCCCATGCCACATCCCCAGAGGTTCCAGCACACCTTCCTCTCCTAAGAAGTGTACTATTCACATCTTGCTTGGGGATAAAGTCTAAGTAGCCCATGTGGTATGTCAGAGATCGCAAAGTCTCCAGAAAAAAAGAGTTTATTTTTATAATAAAGGTTTTTAAAGTAGCAAGCTTTGAATGAACATCAACGTTTTCAAAAGAAAATATACTAAGACTAAATCAGTGTAAGATGTGGAAAATATTTTAAAGCAAAGGAAATGAGTCATTACCTCAAAGGCATGGCCCTTCAGTGAATTGTGCAGGTCAGGTTTTAACTTTTTCATTCTTTCTAAGAATGAGAGAGAAAGAAAGAAAGAAAGAAAGAAAGAAAGAAAGAAAAGAAAGAAAGAAAGAAAGAAAGAAAGAAAGAAAGAAAGAAAGAAAGAAAGAAAGAAAGAAAGAAAGAAAGAAAAGAAAGAAAGAAAGAAAGAAAGAAAAAGAAAGAAAGAAAGAGAGAAAGAGAGAGAGAAAGAAAGAGAGAGAAAAGAAAGAAAGAAAGAAAGAAAGAAAGAAAGAAAGAAAGAAAGAAAGAAAGAAAGAAAGAAAGAAAGAAAGAAAGAAAGAAAGAAACAGTGTACTCACAGGAGTGTATGTATGTTGTGTGTGTAGTTACAGGAGTGTGTGTATGTCATGTGTGTGCGTAATTACAGGGGTGCATGTATGGTGTGTGTGTGTGTAAAGTTACAGGAGTGCGTGTATGTTTTCTGTGTGTAGTTACAGGAGCAACCACACATCCCAGCAGAGCCTTGCAAGAAGCCAGAGGAACCCCCCACACCATGAGGGTAGCCATTTTCAACATCTGGACTCCACAGCTCCTCAGAGTTCCACCCAAAAGAAAACCCATCTTTCCCCATCATGCGCAGCCACTTTGAGGCCACGTGGTTCATCAATAAATGCACAAGATGAGAGGCTACTACAGGAGTGTCCCACCTGCAGGGCAGAGCCTGGCAAGCTACCCGTGTCATATTTAATATGCAAAAAAACAGTATTATAGACCTCATTCCCAGAATGGTTTGAGGCTGTTCATTTTCCTGGAGTGAGCAGATGCCCTTGGGCTACACTAGCATGTGACAGGATGTATAGAGATGATACTGGTGCTTGCTTGAGCAAATCAATGAACAATGGGAAGATAAGTGATACAAGTGATGTGTTTCTGCAGACCAGGCATCATGACCACACACTTCTGATTATATGCCCCATACTTTATTCTATAAAATGTGATGGGATACCTCGTACATCAGTATAACAGGTTTTGAGATATCATGCACTCGCTTTGTAGCCGTGCTACAAATACCGGGGATAGCTGGTATTTGCTGTGGCGTGTGTCTGTGTCTCTAGATTATGTCTGACAGCAATGGAATCAGATTGTGGGTGGGTCCACCAGTGTTGCAGTGCACTGTTGCCAGAGCTTCTGCTCCTTGCCTGGAGTCATCTCCTTCAGGCCACTTTGTCAATTGGGGGGGAAACCGGTTTCTATCTGTAACTTTATGTGGCAGTATATCTTGCCATGTATTCTATGTTAGCTGTTATAAATATTTTCTCTCATGCTACCACAATCATCATGGGACTAGATAGATTTTACCAGTATATTTACCTGGTCACGTTTGACCTCTAAGTAATTAGACCAGAGAGAAATGCTGTATGTCTCCAAGCAAGCAAGCATGGCTCTCTAATAAGTTTAAAGACTAATATATAAAACAACTATGAAGTAAAGATGAGAATCTTGTGAAGTCTTGGATAAGAGCAGAAATACTAGAAGATGCAGCAGAAGCTGGGAAAAGCATTCGCACCGCCTGCCTGCCCTTTGCCAACTATAAGACATAGATGACTGCCCTCTGACGACCTGATGGATCTATCACATCTTCCAGAAAGGCAATGGAGAAGATTATCCATGACTTCTACTCAGATCTCTTTGATAGCCACATCCACCTGCCCACATACCAAATTCCACAGGATGGATATGTCATTCCCAACGTTCTCCCTTCTGAAATCCGACATGCCATCTCGTCAGTAAAGAAGGGAACAGCACCAGGCCAAGACAAAGTCAGACCCGAACACCTGAAGAATCTGCCGTCGGTACTCATCAATACACTAGCTCGGCTCTTCACACGCTACCTATCCGAATGCAAGGTACCCTCCCAATGGAAAACCAGCAGGACAGTTCTACTGTTCAAGAAGGGAGACATTGACGACATTGGCAACTATCGCCCCATCTGCCTATTGTCCGTCATCTACAAGCTGTTTACTCGAGTCATCCTGAACAGGATTGGCAGAACACTAGATAAAGGACAACCATGCGAGCAAGCTGGCTTCCGGAAAGGATTCAACACAATCGACCATATCCACACAGTAACCAAGCTCATCGAGGTTTGTAGGGAGTACAAGATGCTGCTCTGTCTCACATTCATTGATTTAAAGAAAGCCTTTGATTCTGTGGAGACTGAAGCAGTCATCAAAGCCCTAGCCAAACAGGGTGCTCAAACCCAATACATCAAGATCCTTAGTGAGCTCTATTACGGATTCACCACCAGGATCTCACCATTCTACAAGGAAGTGATCATTGATGTCAAAAGAGGGGTCTCGACAGGGTGATACCATTTCACCAAAAACTCTTCAGCACCACTCTCGAGAACATCATGCGACAATTAGAATGGGAAGGAATGGGAGTGAAGATAGATGGTCAGCAACTACACCACCTCTGCTTCACTGATGACATCGTTCTAATAACACCAAACATTAGCCAAACGGCACAAATGCTAGCTGACTTTGACTGAGAATGTGGAAAGATAGGTCTACAGCTGAATCTAAAGAAACCATGTTTATGGAAAATGAACTAGTTCCTGAGGCCCCATTCACTCTCAATGGAACAGACATCTCTGAATGTAGCAGTTATGTGTACCTAGGTCGAGAAATCAACATGATGAATGATCTAAAAACTGAGCTGCACAGGAGGAAGAGAGCAGCATGGAATGCCTTCAAAGGCATCGAAGAAATAGCTAAAAGGACAAAGAACCTCCAACTCCGGGCACATCTCTTTGACTCCACCATTCTCCTGCATTAACATATGCCTCAGAGACCTGGGCCCTGTGAAATCAGGATGTGAATGCTATTCGGGTCTCCCAGAGAGGAATCGAAAGAGCTATGCTTGGAATATCACGCCTCACTCAAGTGAGAGAAGGAATCCGGAGTTCTGACCTCTGTCGCTATTCCAGAATCAGGGACACTGTCTCATTTGCCAAGGCATCGAAAATCAGATGGGCTGGACATGTAATGCGATTTGGAGACAACCGCTGGACTAGAGCCGTTACTGACTGGATCCTATGGGATGTCAAAAGATCACGTGGCCGCCCACCTACAAGATGGTCAGATTTTCTTGTCAAGACTCTAAAGGAACGGTTTGAGGCTCTTCATATTCCTGAATCAACCAGATGCCATTGGGCTACACTGGCACGTGATAGGGTCAAATGGAAATGTTACTGGCACCTGCTCGAGAGCAAATCTATGAATAACGGGATTCAAGTGATCAAGTGATCAGGTGATCAATTTGATTATCCATTTGTTACAGATACATGCACTTCCCCTCATCTACATAGAGCCTGATGGAAAACCAAGGACCTGCAGCCTTGGCTGGGGTGATATTAATATTTCAATGGGACTAGGTGAGGTCTTGGGACAAGTTAACTGAGGGGGATTGACCCTAACTGCTTTCCATTGCTGTGAGCTGGTCAAGACTGAAAAGTTATAAAAAGCTGTAACCTGCTTTCTTCTGTGCCCTTTTCTTCCTCTTCGCCCTCTGCCTCTGCTCTCCTTTTCCCCACTCTCTTCCCTGTTGGGCCTTAGCACATGAAAGCAGTCATCTTGGCCTAAGATTCTAAACCTAAATGTAGCCAGGACCTAGCTAGGAACCGAAAGTCTGGGGTTTTCTTATAGTTGAATTGTGTACAGGTGTGAGTAAAGCCTTTTTAACTTTGCTGGGTTCATGAGCCAATCCCTGGGGTTAGAAGGGGATCCTTGATCCTGCTCCCAGATTTTGTTGGGCAGTCCATTGGTCTCCGAACACACTGGGCCTTCAGGTAAGGACGGAAGTGGGGGAAGGGGCCCCAGCTCCAGCTCCTTGAAAGACTGCTGAGTTCAGCCACCGCAACCCTCATAACTGGGCTTGAAAATGGCTTCTCTCTTAAGTGGGACTTGGACAAGCTGTGGAGTCCAGGCCTTGAAAATGGCTGCGATTATGGTGTGCGAAGCTTTTCTGGCTTCTGAAGTTCTATTGGGGCTGCAGGCTGGGATCAAAACCTGTCCTCCCCCTTCCCCCTTCCTGGAAGCCTACTGAGCTTTGAATGATCTTAACCTTTTCCTCTCAGGAAAAATAAGACTGGTAATGGAGAGGGAATAGCTTGGCTTATGTAGTATAATGCTTTGTTTATAAAATGGACCCTAAAATAATTTAAAAATGACCTTTCAAATATTGAGCTTGGTATATTTTGTTGAACTTTCCTATTTTCCCCCTTAGTCTGCTTTTGTAATATCTATAACATTCAAGTGAATGCTTTTAGATAATACATTTTATCCTTTATTTAAGAAATCACATATATAGAGATATCAAGGAAAAATAAATGCTACTTTGAAAAGTAAATATTAAGTACTGTTTTATCATTAGCCAAAATAAGCATTTTACTACATAGTCAGAATTTTACTGTATAGTGCTTCGATATATAACCTTTATTAGCTATATATATTTCAGTGATTTTATTGTTATATTTTTTCACATAAATTATGTTTTCAGTAGATTCTGCTTCTGATGACTGAAAAAGGGGTTAAAATAATATGTATCTATAGAATTGTTTTGTAATACTGAAATATCACATATTAAAATTATAATAGAGGAAGATTTAAATTGTATTTGTGTTTCTGGTTTGAGAGACAGTCACCAGGGAGATAGTTTCAGCAGCCAGGCTTAACTTTGATCACAAAATGATCCCCCTGCATTGCCAGTTGTGGCAGTGGACAATTGTGGCAGTGGAGGTGCCCCAGTTCTGCCGGGTGGCCCTAGAGGTCTCTAATCCTCAGGACCAAAACACAGCTCCACATTCTTAGGCCCTAGCATCAACTGTCCAGCTGGTTGGCAAAGTACTCTAATAGTGGCCTCTTGGCCTCCTGAGGCCATCCTTTCCTACAACAAAGAAAGATTCAAAGAATGGTTAATTTAATTTAGAAAACCTTGGAAAGTTACTACTAGTCTCTGGGATTTATGGCTATGGAAGGCTTACACAGAGATGTTCCGTATTCTTGAACAATATGGAAATTATTGTTTTGTGAGGTTGAGATTCTAGTAATAGAAAGTATACAAGTAAATGTTGAGTAATCTTATATCAATTATCCTGGGCCTGTGATATTCTGTGTTTCTGCATTGTATTGCAATCTGTTCTGTAGAAAGAGATTTGTGAGGGCTCTTTGGATTCTAGGACAAAAAATTCTAAGTCTGCTTTATTAACTAAATTTTTGTTGAATAAGTCAGTGTTTGAACTCATTCTATACTCATTGCTTTGGTAAAACAGAGCATGTAAAATAAATTCCTTAGTTCATTTAAAATGTAATTGAATACTTTTATTTTCTAAGCAAGCCAATAACAAATAAAATAGAGGGCAAGGGATTTTGCTCAAGTTTCAGAAGGCATGCAAAAAGTCTCTCTAATTTTCTAATCTCATATCTTTATAACAAACTAAATAATAGAAAAATAAACTTTTAACTGTATCATTTCCTTTTCTAAATCACTGTTTTAATTAAATCTCACATATAACTAGCTTATATTCCTTCTTTATATATCTAACCTTCACTACATACGTTGTATATATCATTATGTAACATCAACTCTGGTAAAACAGAAACAAAGGAAGAAAAAGCACATATATTTTGGGTTCAGAGGACCTAATTTATTTGATCTTTGCAGGACCTGTAATAATATCTCCCTCTACATCTGTAAGGAAGGCATAAGAAGTTGCATAGATTTAGCCTCACAATCAAGGCTGCCATCATGTGGGGAAATTAGAGGCAATTGTCCCAGGCTGAATGATACTCTAGATATGATGATCCTCAGAATACCCAACTTTCTCTCTCTTCTTGATTTTTCCTGCTACATCCACAAAATGCTCAGTTTAAACTCTGATCTACTTATCCTTGGGACAATAGCCCTATAGCATCCTTTCACTCTTTGTATTTTTCCTCTCCTTTGTTTTACTTTATTGCTGTCATCATCACGTGAAATTATATCATTTACAGCCCTTGTTTTACTTTTTTGTTACTATTATTTCCAGTAGAATATAAGGACCACGTGGACAGGGAATCTGTTTGTCCTGGTCACCAATTTATTCCAAGTTCATAGACTAGAACCGAGCACATAGAATACTATCAACATGTTTATCTGTCCATTTATCCATCAGGTAGTATCTAGTAGTGCTCATTGAATTGATTTCTATTTTTACCTTGAAACAAAACTTTCTTGTCACTGGAGAGATAGTAAGACTGGTAAGGTACTTGTCTTGCATACAGCTGGCCAGGGTTTGATCACCAGCATGGCATAAGGTCCCCATCTCCCCAAGTACCATCAGGAATAAGTTTTGAGCAGGCAAATCTGGCTGTGCTCAGAGCTTGGGTAATCTAAAACAAACAAACAAAAATCTAAAACAAACAAACAAAAATAAACTACTTTCTCATAAGCTGAGTCCTTGTCTCTTCCTCATCCTATTTTTGTTATCATCATAATGTTCTGGATATATCTGTATCTTTGAAAAGTCAAATCTCCCAATAAAAAATAAATAAGAGGGCAATAATTAACTCAGACTTTTTTCTATTTTATTACTCACAATTCCTGATAATTACTTTCTTTCCCAGTTCACATCTTGGTACTACTCTCTATTCTGCTGACTTGGTTTCACTTCCTCTAAAATTCTCTGTGACTAATTTATGTTTCATTTTTATTTCATAACTTCCCTCTTCATATATCTTTTCCTCACACCTCCCACAGCCAAATATAATTGGGCCACTCTGATACTCATTCTGTCTCAGCACCACACATTATGGGATATTTTCCTGGGAGACCCCAGAGAGTGGTTGCTTTCTTGTTTTGGGGGTTTGGAGGCACGCCTGAATGTGCTCAGGATTACTCCTGGTTCTTCACTCAGAAATCATTCTTAGCAGTCTTAGGGGCATTCATCATATAGGGAATTCATCATACTGGAAATTGAACTCAGGTTGGTCCCTGTGGAAGGCAAACATGCTATCTGCTATACTGGCTCCTGCCCCAATATTGGTTGATTTTATTTCCAACTCTGCAATGTTCTGCTGAAGTACCTTTTCCTCTTCTTCCTTTAATCCATCTGAAATCAACCAAGTCTAGCAGCAAATCTTCATAGTCCCATAGTTACAGTTTTTGATAACTGTTGGGTGACATGCCCTACTGAGCCTTAGCCTCCAGCTACACTTAGCTTATCTGAAGAGCTGGCACCTGCCTTTGGTAATCTCCTGAGCAGACACAATGGGAATTTGGGCAGAATTGGACTGATTTCATAATTTTATTTGGCATAAATATTTTTTATCATGAATCTCACTTGCCCCAGATCAATATTCTGTTCCCATGGGTCCCTGCGTGGGACATACATGTAGTATTCCAAGAGTACTTGGCCAAGTTAGATAAACCATAATGTAATCAATTCTCCTAGTTCAGAGACATGCCAGTGCACCTCAGGGCAAACTAATGTGTCTCTGACTCTAAAGGTAATGCCAAAGTGAATTATTCTGATGGATTTTGGAACTTAGTGGGATCCAGAGTCTGGGATCTGCTAGCTATATCTCCATGGTAAAAGGTATTAATCCCATTCCCTACAAATTACATTCTGAACTCTTTTTGGTTCAGAGTTGCAGCCCCTCCCTCTCTCTGCTAGGGAGATTTTGCTTCAGGGAATCAGCTCTGGCTTTTGTGAAGCTTGAGCCATAAAGGCCCACCTGAAGATCTACACTTCAAAAGAGTCAACTGCCTGGATTTATCTCTAGATAACCCAGCCAACAATGGGCAGGCCTGGAAGATTTTTGACAGGCTTCTGTCTATAAAATAAGCTAGGAGAAAGAAGAAGGGACCTTTTTTGCCATTTTGGCTTCCCTTGGCTTTCTGCTTCTATCCATGCTTTTAATTCTCTATTGGGCTTCAACATGTGGTGGCAGCCATCTTTGCTTACGTGTGGCCGGGCCCAGCTGGGAACCCAGAGTCTGGGTTTTTTTTTTTCCTGTTCTTGGATTGTATATCAGAACCTGTGATAGAAAAGCCTTTAAAACTGCTCTGATGCCCTGCATGCGACTGACCCAGGTTTGATCCCCAGCATCCTATGTGGTCCCCAAGCACCACCAGGAAGGAGTAACACCTGAGCATTGCCAGGTGTGACCCCCCCCTTAAAAAAACAAACCAAAACAAAACAAAATAAAAAAATGCTCCGGATTCCTGAGTTTTCATCCATTCTCCGCCGGCTGGCTGGCCGAGGTAGAAGGGAACTTGTTTCCCGGTATTGTTGGGGACCCCATCGTAACTGGTCTCCCCGCCAGATAACTGAAGCCTCCCTTTTTAATGCTGCTCCAATATTTGAATTTATTTAGATCTACAAATATTCTAGAACAGGGGTGTTTTCATTACCATTGTGGGTTTTTTTTTATCATTTTAATTTTTAACAATGAAAAGTTTTAACTTTTAAAATTTTTTTTATTGAATAACAATAAAAAAGTAACAAAGTTGTTCATGATTGAGTTTCAGTCATGATCAATGTTCCCAATTACTGTCCCTTCGCCAGTGTATGTTTCCCACCACCAATGTCCCAGTTTCCCTCCTGCTACTCCAATACCCAGCCTGCCTTTATGGCAGACATTTTTTTTACTCTCTCTTTAGCTTGCTTTCTCTTTCCTTTTAGACATTATGGTTTTCCATACAAGTACTGAAAGGTTATCACATATATCCCTTTACCACTTTTCAGCACTCAGTTTTTGTCCAGAGTGATCATTTCCAACTATCATTGCCGTAGTGGTCCCTATCCTAACTGCCCCCACCACTACCACTAGTGGCAAATTTCCTACCATGGCCAGTCCTCTTGGCACAATTTCTACAGACCTATCCTGGCAAGCTACCCGTATCGTATTTGATATGCCAAATACCTCATTTTTTTATTTGTTATATTACAAATGTTATTTATTTTATTTGTCTATAGTATAACAATTATAGACTCTCATTCCCATGACCTGATATAATGGTTTGAGGCTCTTTATGTTCCTGGAGCAAGCAGGTGCCCTTGGGCTCTACTAGCATGAGACATAACATATGGAGATGTTACTGGCTCGAGCAAATCGATGATGAACGGAAGACAGTGACAGTGACAATGATTTTTGTTTTTTTTAACTATCCCACAGATGAGTGCTTTCAATCTGTCTGTCCCTCTTCCTCTGGTTAATTTCACTTATCATGATACTCTTCATGTTCATCCATTTATAAGCAAACATCAGTTTTCCCAGTGACTGTGTAGTGTCTCATCGTATAGATGTACCATAGATATGTTTTTATCCACTTTTTGTTCTTGGCACTCACAATGGTCCCAGATTATGCGATTGTGAATATTTCTGCAATGAACATAGATATGCAGATGACTCTCCTGTACTGTGTTTTGCGCCCATAGGGCATGCTCCCAAGTGTGGTATTGCTAGGTCAAATGAAAGCTCAGTTTCTAGTTTTTTTAGGAATGCACATATTGTTTTCCAAAAGGGCTGAACCAGTTGGCATTCCCACCAACAATGAGGAAGTCTCTGCTTTTCTTTGAGCTCACTGTCAGTTTGAACGTTTTATTGTTAAAGAAAAGTTTTAGGTTGGAGAGATATCTCAGAAGATTAAGGTACTGCCTTGCATTCTGTCACCCTGGTTTGAAACCTGGCACCACATGGTGCCTAGAGCACTGCTGGGAGTGACTCTGAGCACAGAACTGGGAGTAGCTCTCAAACACTATCAGATGTGACCCCAGCATCCCAAATGAATTTGTAAAGAATTTCTTACTTTAATTGAATTTTAGTTTAATATTAAGCTACTAAAACTGTTCATTTAAAAACCTATTTCAACCTCCAAATCTTATTATTGCATTTAAAAAAATTATGTGCATGTGAAGAGTACCTATTTCAGTTATAGTTTTCTTTTTATTTTATTAATTCAAGTTAAAGAATTGAAACTTCTCTAAGCAATTAGTTCTGACCCCAATATAAGTAACTCAATTTCTTTTTTTTTTAATTTCTTATAACTCAAAACATTTTATACCTCACTTATATATTTAACATATCTTGATTTTGATTTCTCAAGCACCTGAGCTATTTAGTAGGTCAGATTCACCAACTTAAAACCATCTCAAGGTTGCAAGCAACTTGAAAAACAAACAATAATAAGCATATATATATATATATATATATGTAATGAATCAACCTTTCAAACACTTTCACACTAACTCACAAATTAAGTTAAGTATACTTTCTACCTTCCAACTTAATATCACAAATCTGAAATCAATTTTATGTATCATTATAATAATGATCTTTTTTTTTAACATGCCTGAATAGTTTAGTGGTATAAAAACTACCCTTAAACATCTTCTCTAAAAACATGAAGTATATAGGATAGAATTACTCTGTTATTTTGTTTCTGATGACAAAGTCACCAATACAATTATGTAAGTAGTGGTTGCATTCAGGGATGACTTGAGGTTGTTAGCTTGAAAAATCAAGATTACCATGGTGAATTATTACTTTGAGATGGTCCTACTTTGTGTCATATATATATATGATTATATATACATATAATATAATCATGATTATATAATCATATATATATGATTTCTGATCTCTGTGTGGTGAAAGAGAGAGGGAGGGCCAGAAGTTATCAATTTGGTATCTTCCTTGACTTTTTTTTGTCTAATCAATGTTTTCCTGTGCAGGAGGTTAACTGGAGTGCCTTGGGGCAGCCTTTATAAGCTCCTGATACTCCACTACCTCTTGCCACTTCTTTTCTGGATTATAGCCTACAGAATGCCTCTGCTGGACATTTGTTTTTAATTTTCTCCACATTCCACTAGTATAGATGGAATTAAATATTTATGAGGGAAAGAGTAAAATCTGGTCCAAAGAAGAGATTGGGAGTGGTGGTTGACTATAGTGGAGGAAATGTACAAAAGAAAAACATTACACATTGAGCTTCCATTGCCTCAGAAATGCCAATTATTGGAATGTAACCAAGAACCCAAAAACAAAATGCAGAAGATATTTGCACCCCTAGTTTTATTGTAGCACTAATGCACAGTAGCTAAAATCTGGAAATAACTTAAGTGTCCAAGAATAGATGACTGGATAAAGAAACTAGGGTACATATACACTATACACAATGGAATATTACTCAGCCCTAATAAGAAATAAAGTCATGCAGTTTTCTGGTACATGGAGGGATCTGGAGAGTAAAGTTAGTCAGAAGAGAGAGATCAACACAGAATAATCTCTCATATGCAGGATATGAAGAAACATAATGGTAGAATGATTAATACTCAAAGACATTGGAAACAAAGAACATGAGAACTAGTATGCAGTAGGAAACATGCCACATGAGGGTGCTAGGGGGATAGGAGAGGGGACAAGAGGTACAGCGTATGATGGAGGGAAGCTTTCAACCTGGAAGAGCAGGTGGTGCTGAAAGAATTACGTGTAAACTCTCTCAGCAGGGTGGGAAACTTGTCTCAGGTACTGAGAGAGAAAGTAGTTGGCACAGAGAAGGAACCGCTATGACAATGACAGTTGGAAATGATAACTGTGTACAAGAACTCTGTAGTAAAAAGAAGGTAAATGAACAAACATGTAACTTCTGAGTGTCTGTATCACAAACCATAATCCCAAAAGGAGAGAGAAGCAGAGAGAGAAGCAGAGAGAGAAACAGAGAGAGAAAGAGAGAGAGAGAGAGAGAGAGAGAGAGAAAAGTGCCAGCCATAAGAGCAGAGTAGGGGTGGGGCATGGCAGATGGGAAACTGGGGCCATTGATGGTGGGAAATGTATAGTGGTGGAGGGAATGGAGCTGGAGCATTGTATGACTGAAACCCAATCACGAATAACTTTGTGACTGTGTATCTCAAGGGGATTCAACTATAAGAAAGTTAATGTTTTTTAATGTGTGCCACTGTCTGTGATGTGAGATGATATCTCATTGTTGTTTTGATGTGCAGCTCCCTAATGATTAATGAAGAAGAGCCCTTTTTCATATGCCTTTTGGCCATTCAATTTCTTTGAGGCAATTTCTATTCATTTCTTCTCCCCATTTCTTAATGGGGTTGGATTTTTTTTCTTGAAAAGTTCTACCAGTGTCTTGTATATCTTTGGTATTAAGCCCTCATCAGATGGGTATAGGGTAAATATTCTTTCCCATTCTGTGGGCTGTCTTTGTATCTTGGTCACTGTTTCTTTTGAGGCGCAGAAGCTTTTCAGTTTCATATAATCCCATATGTTAATCTTTGCTTATATTTGCTTTGTCAGTGGTATTTTGTCTTTGAAGATTCCTTTAGCTTTAATGTTGTAGAGGGTTTTGCCTATGTTTTCTTAGATGTACCTTATAGATTCAGGTCTGATGTTGAAATCTTTAATCCATTTTGATCTGAATTTTGTACATGACATTAGAAAAAGGGCTAAGTTTGTTTCTTACATATAGCTGCCTAATATTCCCAGCACCACTTGTTGAAGAGGCATTCTTTGCTCTACTGAATATTTTTTTTTTATCGAGGATTAAGTGATCATATATTTGTGAGTGTGTCAGGATATTCAGTTCTATTCCATAGGTCTAAAGGTCTATTTTTATTCTAATACCATGCCATTTTAATTACTGCTGCTCTGTAGTACAGTTTGAATTTGGGAAAGGTGCTGCCACTCATCTTCTTTTTCTCAAGGATTGCTTTAGCTAGCTGTTCATGGGGCTTTATTATTACATACACATTTCAGGAGTGTTTGGTCAATTTCTTTGAAGAATGACATGGGTATTTTTGTAGGGACCACATTGAATATTTATAAAGCTCTAGGGAGTATTACTATTTTGACAATGTTAATTCTCCAATTCATAGCAGGGAATGTGTCTCCATTTCCTCATGTTCTCTTTACTTCTTGAAGCAGAGTTTTGTAGTTTTCTTTGTATAGGTCCTTTACATATTTAGTTAAAGTAATTGCTAGGTATTTGATTTTCTGTGACAAAATTGTAAATGGGATCTTTTTTTGATATCCCTACTTCTTCATTATTTGCATATAGGAAAGCCATTGACTTTTGGATATTGATTTTGTATCCTGCCACTCTACTATAGGAATCTATTGTTTCTAGGAGTTTTTTGGTAAAGAGTTCAGAGTTCTCTACGTATATATCATATCATCTTCAAAGGGACTCTTATCGATTGTTGGTGGGAATGTCAACTGCTCCAGCGTTTTTGGAAAGCAATATGGACGTTCCTTCCAAAACTACATATAGATCTTCCATTTGACCCAGCAATAACACTCCTGGGTATGAACCCCAGAGACACAAAAATACACAGCAGAAACACCATCTGCACTTCTATCTTCATCATAACACTATTCATTATAGCCAGAATGCGGGAAACAACCTGAGTGCCTGAGAAAAAAAGACTGGATAAAGAAGTTATGGTACATCTACACAATGGGATATTATGCAGCTGTCAAAAAAACAAAGTCATGAAATTTACCTGCAAATGGATGGACCTGGAGATTATCATGCTAATTTAAATTAGAAGGAAAAGGACAGATATATTCTACTACTTCATTCAATAGTAGGATATAAATATATACCAGTGTTCTACTAATTGTTGGAAATAGTAATGCCATACTTAAAATAAGCATTGAATTTAGGCAAAGGGATATACATGATTACCCCTAAATGTATGAAAGGCAATCCACAATGTGTAAGAGAAGGGAGGGGGAGAGAGAGAGAGAGAGAGAGAGAGAGAGAGAGAGTGAGAGAAGAGGAAAAGAGCCTGCCACAGAGGCAGACTGGGGAAAGGGAGAGGGAATCTGGGGACATTGGTGGTAGGGAATGTGCCCTGGTGGAGGGATGAGTGCTGCAACATTGTATGACTGAAACCCAATCAGGAAAAGCTTTGTAAATATCTGCCTCAGGGTGTTATAATAAAATTAAAAATAAATAAATAAATAAAAGGAGGAAAGTACATACAAAAATCTATCGTCAATAATGCTATAAAACTTTGTGAATAACTTCTTAAAATAAATTTAAAACATTATTGATAGATAGATTTAGATATCAATCTAGAAACATATTCAATGTATAGCATTTTTAAGTGACATTGCTGAGTAGCAGATTATAAGGGAGTAACCACTTCCTGAAAAAGAAAAAATTGGATCAAATCTCAGATAATTTGGAATCTCTGTATCACTGTATCACTGTCTTCCCATTCATCATCAATTTGCTCTAGCGGGCACCAGTAACATCTCCATATGTCCTGTCTCATGCTAGTAGAGCCCAAGGGCACCTGCTCGCTCCAGGAACATAAAGAGCCTCAAACCATTCCATCAGGTCATGGGAATGAGGTCTATAATTGTTACTGGTATTTGGCATATCAAATACAGCACAGGTAGCTTGCCAGGCTCTGCTGTGCAGGTGGCATACTCTTGTAGTCACCTCTAAATTCAGCACTTATTGATGAACTGCGGGGCCACAAGTGGCCGCGCAAGCCAGACTGTGATAGGCTGGTCTGCTGGGTGGAGTTTTGAAGAGGGAAAGTCCGGATGTGGAAAATGGAGGCGCTCATGGAGTGGTGGGTCGTCTGGCTTGTTGCGAGGCTCTGCTGGGGTGGTGGGCCAGGGCTAGAACCCACCATCCCTCCTGGGTGCCTCGTGAGCGGCTGGGCACAGGGAGAGCAGTAGCAGCTCTGCCCCATGTCTGTGAGTCTCTGTATCCAGCATACCTGAGCCGGATTTAAAAAAAAACTGCTGCAGGGTAGTTCTCAATGAGTTGGGCTGTGATAGGCTGGTCTGCTGGGTGGAGTTCTGACGAGAGAGAAGTCCGGATGTGGAAAATTGAGGCCCTCGTGGAGTGGGGGGTCCCTCTGGCCTGTTGCGAGGCTCTGCTGGGGTGGTGGGCCAGGACTAGAACCTGCCATCCCTCACGGCTGCCTCGTGAGCAGCTGGACAAAGGGAGAGCCAGTAGCAGCTCTGCCCCATGTCTGTGAGTCTCTGGATCAGCATACCTGGGCCGGATTTAAAAAAAGACTGATGCAGGGGCCAGAGTGATAGTCCAGCAGGTAGGGTGTTTGCCTTCCACGCAGCCGGCGTGTGCCAGCCCAGCCCAGGTTAGATCCCCGGCATCCGATATGGTCCCTTGAGCACCGCCAGGAGTGATTCCTGAGTGCAGAGCCAGGTGTAACCTCTGAGCATTGCCTGGTGTGACCCAAAAAGCAAAAAAAAAAAAAAAAAAACTGCTGCAGGGTGGATCTCGATGAGCCGGATTGTGATAGGCTGGTCTGCTGGGTGGAGTTCTGAGGAGAGGGAAGTCCGGATGTGGTAAATGGAGGCCCTCATGGAGTGGGGGGGGGTCGTCTGGCTTGTTGTGAGGCTCTGCTGGGGTGGTGGGCCAGGGCTAGAACCCACCATCCCTCCCGGCTCCTCATGAGCAGCTGGGCACAGGGAGAGCCAGTAGCAGCTCTGCCCCATGTCTGTGTTAATTTGGAATATAAACCTCAAATTTCAACACCCAAATCTTTTTAAATTTTTTTTATTATACCACCATGAGATATACAATTACAAAGATGTTCATGCTTGGGTTTCAATCATACAGAGTTCCAGCACCGAGCCCCCCACCAGTGCCCATTTCCCCCACTAATGTCATTGATTCCCTTCCCCCTCGCCCAACCTGCCTCTATGGCAGGCACTTTGCCCTCTTCTCTTTCTCTCTTTCTCTTTCCCTCTCTCTCTCTCACCACACACACATACACAAAATGGCAGCATAGCTCTGTATCAATAATCTCACTGTCAATGAGTAAACTCCCCTATAAAAAAGCGAAGAGTAGTTGAACAGATCGGAAAAGAAAATCTGTCAATATGCTACCTACAGGAAACACACCTAAACTCACAGCGTAGATAACAATTCAGAGTGAAAGAATGGAAAACAATCATACCAGCCAATGGAAGAAAATAAAAGTTGGGACGTCATACTTATATCAGACCAAATAGTATATAAAATGTAAAGGAAATAATTAGAGACAGAGTAGCTGCTACTAATTGCTTAAGGAGCAATAGATCAAGCAATACAGTCATCAACATTTATGCACCAAATTAAGGCTCAGCAAAGTTTATATATATATACACACACACACACACATGCACACACACATTCATGCACACAACATAAACAGATGCACATTAACAGCAGTGGGAGACTTCAGTACCCATTTTCCCCACCAGACAGATCAACCAGGCAGAATATCAATAAAGAGACTGAAGCCCTAAATGGAAAGCTAAAAAACTGGTTCTTTAATTGAATAAAAAGCTATTTAAAAATATGTTATAAATATGGAACCATATATAATGGTTTCATTGACTAGAATAGGTTTAACTTTTTGCTTATTTAGAAAATAATTGAAATCCTGGAGCATATTTATCTACTTAATAATGTTATTATCTCATGCTATCAATATTTTGAATTTGCTGTGAAATTTTTGTATGAATATTTTCTATTTCTGAACTTAGCAAGTGATTTGTCAAATCCTCTAAAGAGACATTGAAAGCACCACTGACACTATTCATATATGGTGTCAGGTGACAATTATCCCAGATTAGTAAGTATTGTCTCAGGTGCCTGTTTATACCATCCCGTATGACTATCCACCCAATAGCATCATGTGAAATGGTAATACCCTCTAGTTATGAAAGACCCTGGTTAGCAATTTCTGAGCATTGTTTAGATTATATGTTTTATATGTGCTGCTACAGTGCTTGAACTTTACTTATTTATATTAGTCTGAACCTAGTGTGGTGCTCTGGAAGAATCACATGTGTTTGCTGGGATGGCAGTGTGAAGAAAGGTAGATAAAGGGAAGAAGAATAGGCCTTCCAAATTATTTAGTAGGTGATTTTGATGAGACTCTTTATGCTATTTACATGAACTTATGGGCAAATATTAGATGGCTAGGGAGAGCAGTAGTTTTCAGCATGGCTGAATTTCAATCATTTCTTTGAAACTAAATAAATCAAATACAAATTTACTGACTTGATCTGTCGTGGCTGTGGTGAAAAAAAGTCTATTTGCTACTGACCAAGTGGTAATATATAGAATGGGTCTTTCTCTGTATTTGACTGCTTTGCTGGTTTATTACTTATAGCCTTATTTAAGGAAAGAAATATATGTTAATGAGATGAAATTACAAATACTGTAAGAAAGTAAGGCATATAGTTTCTATCTGTAGCATTTTCTTGGCCCAGGCACTTTAAAGTAATTGTTGAGAAATTGCTATAAACTATATAGAGAATTGATTCTATTCTATGAGCTTTAATGTTAAATATAATATAACCTCCAGGTTAGGGGACTACATGTTAAAATAACTGGTTCCAGTTTTCTGGTTTAAATTTCAGCATGAAGGATTTACTGAAGCTATTGTAAAGATTTATTGATAGAGCTATTTAATACTAGAATGAATTATTAGTAACAATTGTAGATTCTCTTGGCTGAGTCTAAATTCAATTTCTCCTCTATCCAGTATAGCTTGGGTGGGTCTACTCAGAGTAGTCTGAGAACATAACTAGCTCAAAGTGTTGTGATCGTCACAACCCCAAAAGAAACCCCAGTAATTAACCAGAATAGCTTTTTTCATTTTTATATTCAAATGAGAGCCACATACCATGTTGGATTTTTACACTGGCTGAGTGCTCTATGAATGAAGAACTTCATTACCGAATTTTGTTTTCATTCACTCTAAATTTTCCTGTGGTGTGAAAATATGTGTGCTTGACCTCGCTCATAGGGAAGTTATATAATGTATAACTATTATCCCAATATGCTGAGTTAAGGAGTAGTAGGAAAAGTAAGCTCTTTCTTCTTGTTTGTGAAATTATGTTCTTCAAGAGAGATGGATGCATATTTCCAAGTTGACAGAATTCTTTCAAAACTTTTCATGTTGAAAGAGTTTGTTGATGAAATAATAAATGGAATTTAAAATATTTTGTAGGTGTGCTAGATATAACATTTTACACATAATCACACAATTTTTTTTTATCTTGGTGTTTTGGTCACACCTGGAGAAACTTAAAGGTTACTCCTGGCTCGTCAAGCAGGGATCACCCCTGGCGGTATTCTCTCCAGTCCCTCATTATAGAATTCCTAAAGATTTCTAATATGAACATGTGCTTCTCATGCGTAGGAGTAGTGCTTTATTTTAATTTTTTAATTAAATCAAATTAAATTAGTTCAGAAAATTTTAGTTTTAATTTTCTGAACTAAGATGCCCTGAAAATGAATAGAACATTTTTTTTTGTTTTGTTTTGGGGTCATACCTAGTGTTGCTAAGGGGTTACTGTTAGTGCTAGCCTCAGGAATCACTCCACAGAGCTAAAGTACTGTGGGAACCATGTGGGATGTCAGAGATCAAACATGGATGGATTACATGCAAGTTGTAAGCATGTACCCACAGTGTTTTAGCTCTGGCCCTGGATAGCAATCTTAATGCAATATACATATATATACATATATATATATGTATGCACATACACGCACACACATATGTATATA
The DNA here is from genome assembly GCA_021461705.1 of Cryptotis parvus. NCBI lineage: Eukaryota > Metazoa > Chordata > Mammalia > Eulipotyphla > Soricidae > Cryptotis > Cryptotis parvus. Next base: position 29,956 of record JAJIBD010009582.1, read on the forward strand.
TGTATATATACATATATACATATATACATATATACATATATACATATATACATATGTACATGTGTGTGCATGAATGTGTGCACATGTGTTTCTAATGTAGTGTGAATCAACTTTCAGTTACTTGAATATTTAAATGAAATAGAATATATTCCACCAGCTCTCTTATCTATACCCATTTGGTATATTGAAAATAGATCATATTGATGTGTTGTTCATTGGAAACAAAAGTAGATCCTACGTAAGTAAGAATTGGAGAATATATATGTTACAATTCAATGCTTAATCTTTTAGTATATAAACACAGAGAGAATACATAAATTGGTAAGTTAAAGTAATTCTGAGGACAATAATTTCTTAGTGTCCTGGATGTTCAATTTTAAACTCTAATGTCATATTAATGTAGTTTAGTGTTTTATATATGCATGCACAAATTTACTAGACAGATGCTAAAAATGCCAAATTACACCTAGAAATACAACTCAAAATTCTTTATAAATTTGATTATAGGGTTTAAATATCTTGTTGCTATTACTTTTTTTTCAGGAATGTTTATTGAGACTCTTGTGAGTGATTTATGAAGTTATTCATAAGAGTAGTTTCGGGCATTCAATGTTCTATCACCAGTATCCCAAACACCAATATCCCCTTATCTCTTCCAATATCCTCAGGTTCCCTGCCACCTCCTAGCCTGCAACATATAACAAATTTATTTCATATTACTTGGTCTAAAAACCCTAAATGAACAGCAAATAGAATCATAAAATAAATCAATAAAAGTCAATTTGTGGTGATGATTTGCAATACATTTTAAACCTTCCTTATTCTAGTAGAGGGCAATAAGATTCACCATTAATGAGTACCATGCTGAATGAATGCCATGTGTTGGGAAGTTTCTCCTGTCCTTTAAGTGAGCGTTAAAAATGCTTCTTGAAAAACTGGTCTCAAGGCTATGAATTCCCTCAGCCCTTGCTTGTCCTTGAAGCTCTGTACAGTTCCTTCATATTCTGTCTCCATCTTTGGATTATAAGTATATAATGGAATTTTTCTAATTGGGTTTATTTTTCCTGGGACACCTCAGGCCTTTTGGATTTTGGTGCCTATAATCCTTAACTCTGGGAACTTCTTATTGGTGATTTTTTAATTTGAGTTTGGGCCACACCCAGTGATGCTGTAATTTGCCTCTGGCATATTAGAGACTTCTTTTTGCTTTTTTCTGGGGAGGCTCACACCCGGCGATGCTTAGGGGTTACTTCTGGCTCTTTGCTAGGGAATTGCTCCTGGCGGTGCTCCGGGAACCATATGGGATGCCAGGGATTGAACCTGGTTTGTCCGCATGCAAGGCAAACGCCCTTTCCGCTGTGCTATCGCTCTGGCCCCATATTAGAGACTTCTTAAACTGTTCCTTCTTCATCATACTTATGTTCAGAGACTCTAAGGCTTATGTTCTCCCTCTTGAAATCATCCCATAGTTCTTCAGTATGCTGTTTATTTTTTTAAAACTATTTTCCATTTCCTCCTGTTTTGTAGTGGCTTCCTCTTCTCATCCTGGAGTTCCTTGTCATTTTCCTGTTCTTTTTTCTGCTATTTAGAGATTATATAATCATATTTTATATAAATTATATTGATATGATGTATTTCTAGTTGAATATATATGAATATTATATATATATCACCTACCATTTCTTACGGTAGTAGTTTTGCCACTTTGATTCTCATACTTGTGTTTTGCTGGCTACATGTGCTATCGTTTCTTTGAAATCACTGAAAATTCTCATCATAGCTTCACTAAACACTCTGTCTGAGGTTTACTGGCGTTTTTGTCTTTGATGATATTGTTTTCACTTTGAACTTGGTGGGCTTGTGCAAAAAAATGTAATTTGTTGAGTAGATGCATTGTGTGACCTCTTATGCTTATGCAGACATGTGCTTCAGAAGCTGTAATGTGGTGCTTAGTATGGTGCAGGTGGAGTTTCAGGTTGCTGGAACTTCCCAGTATGGAGGCTCTGTCTCACATTCTGGAATAGGCCCAGTGATGGCAGGTGGAATGTCAGAGCATCAAACAGAAGGTCACTATTTGTTTTTGACAAAGGTGGTACTGCTGATTTTCTTTAATATATGAGAAGAATCTACCAAAGTGAATCCTTCAGTCTTATTTGAGTGTAAGTTGCATTGGGGGCAAAGCAAACATTTATGTAATTACCATCAAATACCTTTATTATTTATAAATAAATAACATATTGGTTTTCAAGTAAAAGTACCTTTATATTTACATTTAGATAGATCTTATCTGTAGTGTTGTATAGATTTTATAAATTAATCAGAATAATACATGTAATTGTACCCATACAATTTATTGAACAATGCAATATAGGACAAAATTAGTTTTACTCTCTCTTTGGAGATGTATTATTTTGGTCATTGCTCACTATTTCATTATTTTAAGTATCACTTGTATCACTTGTCCTCCTGTTGTTCATCAATTTGCTCTGGTGAGCAACAGTAACGTCTCCATTAGTCCCTGTCACACGCTAGTGTTGCCCCTAGGGCATCTGCTCACTACAGGAACATGAAGATCCTCAAACCATTCCTTTAGGTAATGGGAAGCCCATCATCATTACTGTTCTTGGCATATTGAATATGACACGGGTAACTTGCCAGGCTCTGCTGTATATTTTAATGGGAAGAATTTTCTATGATGCTAAACTCCTCAAGAATAGAAGCAGTGATTGATTTATTAAAGTATTTATCCTTTCCACACTTTTTTAGCCATTTACTCAAATGTTCATTTTCTCAGAAGGAAATAATCACAAGGGAAGGAGCCAAACTGTAGGAACGGAGTTAATTGCTAAAGAAAGATTTCCAGGGAAAGGTAGACCTAGAACAAGATTGGAAACAATCACAAAGCTTTCAAAAAAATGAGTGAGAACTGCAGGAGAGAGATTAATTGCTAGAAGTCTTTCTAGTGAGAATCCAGGCCTAGAACAAGGTTCAAAGACTTTAAGTTAGAATTAGAGAGCAAACCCCCTTGGAGCAGAGAGGAAAAGGAAGTGATAAGAATGATGGAGATACATTTACAGATGTGGCTTGTGGAGCTGAAAGTACAGATGAGAGTTGAGGAACTTGCTGTGATTATTTCAGTGTTCTCGCTCTCCCCCACCCCACACACACACTTTTTAACACCAAGAATATCCTTTATCAGTGTTTGACTGAGTCAGAAGATCCTTGATCCAACCAATAATTTTTTTCTGTTATTTTTTTTGGGGGTGGGGAGCACTTCCTCAGAACCACAAAGGCCACATGGTCCTGGAAATAGAACATGAGCCCTCTGTATGCCAAACATATGCTCCAACCCTTTGAGCTCTCTTCCCAGAGCTATTTGTTTAAAAATATATGTATTCTGGCCCAGGTATGCTGATCCAGAGACTCACAGACATGGGGCAGAGCTGCTACTTGCTCTCCCTGTGCCCAGCAGCTCACAAGGCGCTTGGGAGGGGATGGTGGGTTCTAGCCCTGGCCTGCCACCCCAGCAGAGCCTCGCAATAAGCCAGATGACCCCCACTCCAGGAGGGCCGCCATCTTCCACATACGGACTTCCCCCTCATCAGAACTCCACCCAGCAGATGAGCCTATCACAGCCCAGCTCTGGCAATTGCTTGCGGCCACAGGGTTCATCAATAAATGCTGTATTTAGAGGTGACTATAAGAGTATGCCACCCGCACAGCAAGCCAGGCAAGCTGCCCGTGTCGTATTTGATATGCCAAATACCAGTAACAATTATATTAGGTCATTCCCATGACCTAATATAATGGTTTGAGGCTCTTTATGTTCCTAGAGCAAGCAGATGCCCTTGGGCTCTACTAGCATGAGAAAGGACATATGGAGATATTACTGGTGCCCACTCGAGCAAATAGATGATGAACGGAAGCTAGTGATAGTGATATATACTGGTACTGTTATTTAAAATTTGTTAGTAATAACATTCAGGCATACAGTGTTCCAATGCCAGTTTCACTACTAATGTCCCCTTCTCTTTACCAGTGTCCCAGAGTTCCCTGCCTCGCACTTCTAGCCCACCCGTTGATAGGCATATAACAAGTTTATTTAGTATTACTTGCCCCATTAATTCTTAAAGGCATGGAATAGCATTATTAGCAATGAAAGTCAGTTTGTGATGATTGTCTTTAAACTTCTAATGATGATGACTGGAAGTTTCTCCTGTCTGCTCAAGGGAGCTCTTTTAATTCTTTTTGCAAAACAGAGTTCAAGGCTGTGAATTCCCTAAGCTGTTGCCTGTCTGTGAAACTCTTTATAGTTCCTTCAAATCTGAATGATAATCTAGTTGTACAGCATTCTTGGCTAGGTGTCCATTTTGTTGTATATTTGTGCTATATCCTTCCATAATCTTATGGCTTGTAGAGGCTCATTATATAGATCTGCTATACATCTGATGGGCTTTCCTTTGTAAGTAATGTTTTTTTTTCTTGCTGCTTTCAATATTCTGTCTATATCTTTGAATTTTTGTATCTTGTACAATGTATCTTGGAGTTGCCCTAGTTGAGTCTGTTTTCAGTTGGATCACAGTGCCTATATTCCTCAACTCTGGGAAATTCTTACTGATAATTTCCTTTACTATTGTTTCTTTATCACATATGCCTTCCTGTTCTTCAGGGATTCCCATGATTCTTATCTTGTTCCTCTTGAATTTATCCCATAGTTCTCTGGTGTGTTGTTCATTTCTTTTCCAGCTCTTTCCCCCTCTTTCTGCTGTTTCCTAGTGGTTTCCCCATCATCATCTTGGAGCTCCTCAGTCTTTTGCTCAGCTGTTGTTATTCTGTTACTCAGAGCTTCATATTGAGTTTTAAGATCTACCATGCCCTATATTTTGTCATTTCTGATTTTAGTAGTTTTTCAACTCATATTATCTTATGGTTTTCTGACTACACATGCTGTCATTTTTTTTAACTCATTGATCTTCTTCATCATGGTGCCACTAAAGACATCGAAGATTTACTGAGTAGGGTGGTGTTATTTGTGTCTTAAGTGATGTTTTTACTTGTTGAACTTGGTGGGCATTTACATGTATTCCCCCATTGGTTTTCAAGTATTCTTGCTGTGCTGGTGGTGTCTTTGCAGAAAAACAACCTCTGGAAAATGCTGAGGGGATCAGGCTGGAGGTTGGTTGCTTTCTTTACTGCCCATCTTCACATAATGACAGGAAGTACAAGTATGAGTAGCAAGTCATTTGTTGAGTAGATCTGCTCTGAGCCACTTATGTTTATGTGCCCACGCACTTCAGGAGCTATGGTCACTTGATCACCTGAATCCCGTTATTCATCGATTTGCTCGAGCGGGCTCCAGTAACATTTCCATTGGACCCTATCACGTGCCAATGTAGCCCAATGGCATCTGGTTGATTCAGGAATATGAAGAGCCTCAAACCGTTCCTTCAGGGTCTTGACAAGGAAGTCTGACCATCTTGTAGGTGGGCGGCCACGTGATCTTTTGACATCCCGTGGGATCCAGTCAGTAATGGCTCTAGTCCAGCGGTTGTCTCCAAATCGCATTAGATGTCCAGCCCATCTGATTTTCAATGCCTTGGCAAACGAGACAGCGTCCCTGATTCTGGAATAGTGATGGAGGTCAGAACTCCGGATTCCTTCTCTCACTTGAGTGAGGCGTGATATTCCAAGCATAGCTCTTTTGATTCCTCTCTGGCAGACCCGAATAGCATTCTCATCCTGCTTTCGTAGGGCCCAGGTCTGTGAGGCATATGTTAATGCAGGGAGAACAGTGGAGTCAAAGAGATGTGCCTGGAGCCAGAGGTTCTTTATCCTTTTAGCTATTTCTTCAATGCCTTTGAAGGCATTCCATGCCGCTCTCTCTTCCTCCTGCGCAGCTCAGGTTTTAGGTCGTTCATCATGTTGATTTCTTGACCTAGGTACACATAACTGCTGCATTCAGAGATGTTTGTTCCATTGAGAGTGAATGGGGCCTCAGGAACTAGTTCATTCTTCATGAACATTGTTTTCTTTAGATTCAGCTGTAGACCTATCTTTCCACATTCTCGGTCGAAGTCAGCCAGCATTTGTGCCACTTGGCTAATGTTTGGTGTTATTAGAATGATGACATCAGCGAAGCGGGAGGTGGTGTAGTTGCCGACCATCTATCTTCACTCCCATTCCTTCCCATTCTAATTGTCGCATGATGTTCTCGAGGGTGGCACTGAAGAGTTTTGGTGAAATGGTATCACCCTGTCGAACCCCTCTTTTCACATTAATGATCACTTCTTTGTAGAATGGTGAGATCCTGGTGGTGAATCCGTAATACAGCTCCACGAAGGATCTTGATGTATTGGGTTTGAACACTCTGTTTGGCTAGGGCTTCGATGATGCTTCAGTCTCCACAGAATCAAAGGCTTTCTGTAAATCAATGAGCGTGAGACAGAGCGGCATCTTGTACTCCCTACAAACCTCAATGAGCTTGGTTACTGTGTGGATATGGTCGATTGTGCTGAATCCTTTCCGGAAGCCTGCTTGCTCACATGGTTGTCCTTCATCTAGTGTTCTGCTAATCCTGTTCAGGATGACTCGTGTAAACAGCTTGTAGATGATGGACAACAGGCAGATGGGGTAATAGTTGCCAATGTCGTCAATGTCTCCCTTCTTGAACATTAGAACTGTCCTGCTGGTTTTTCCATTGGGAGGGCACCTTGCATTCTGACAGGTAGCGTGTGAAGAGCCGAGCTAGTGTATTGATGAGTACCGATGGCAGATTCTTCAGGTGTTTGGGTCTGACTTTGTCTTGGCCTGGTGCTGTTCCCTTCTTTTCCGATGAGATGGCATGTCGGATTTCAGAAGGGAGAACGTTGGGAATGGCATATCCATCCTGTGGAATTTGGTACATGGGCAGGTGGATGTGGCTATCAAAGAGATTTGAGTAGAAGTCCTGGATAATCTTCTCCATTGCCTTTCTGGAAGATGTGATAGATCCATCAGGGCGTCGGAGGGCAGTCATCTTGGTCTTATAGTTGGCAAAGGACAGGCGGGCAGTCGCGAATGCTTTTCCTGGCTTCTGCTGCATCTTCCAGTATTTCTGCTCTTCAGTCTTTGAGGTCTTCTTTTATCGCTTCTCTGCACCATTTAGCAAGCTTGGACGTTAGCATTTGGTCTCCTGAGGCTCGCGCCTTGCCACGTTGGCGAATGAGCTCGAGAGTTTCTGAAGACAGGCGTCCTTTTGTGTCTTTCTCTCGGCATTCTTCACACAGTCATGGAGGTGCTCAACCAGTGGGTTGTATTCTTCATCGATGTCGTCAATGATGGTATCTTCCCATGTTGCTGCAATGGTGCCAAAGAGTTCCCAGTCGGT
>JAJIBD010009583.1:0-69627 GCA_021461705.1 Cryptotis parvus
AAAATCATGTTTATGATTAATTTCTTCTGCAGTCCATTGTACATTTTTTCTTTCATTGAAATTTCCATAGTATTTGGTGACATATACAACAGCATATTCTCATGAAATGCCTATTTTGTTCCACTAAACTCAAACCTGAAATTTATATTGAGGAAAGTATATGTAGAACACTTCATGAAAAGGAACCTGGAGGCATCTTCAATGAATCAATATCACTAGCTAAGCAGATGTCAGCAAAGATAAGCAATTGGATTTGTTGGGGAACAGCTGGGTTCCCCTGTAATATTAGGGGAACATCATTCCCTTCTACCTCCAAAGGACCAGAGGCGGACAGATGAAATTCACAGATTCAGCAAAGTTCCAAATAAGCTTTACTTAAGCAAGTTCTGGTAATACCATCCAAGGTCAGGAAAAACCCCAAACTTTCCATTCCTAGTTGGACCTAGATCCCCGTGCTCAGACCAGGATCCTCAGCCAAGATGGATGCTAGACTATCTGCTCAGATAGGAACCCAGAACCAGATAGAAGGCAGGCAAGTAAGAGAACCAAGCTGGCAGAGAGAGAGAGAGAGAGAGAGAGAGAGACAGAGAGAGACAGAGACAGAGACAGAGAGACAGAGAGACAGAGACAGAGACAGAGACAGAGGGATAGAGAGACAGAGGGACAGAGAGACAGACAGAGACAGAGAGAAAGAGAGAGAGAGAGAAGAGCTTCTTCTTTTAAATCCCTTTAGCCCACCCCCCCCCATGCCTTTTGTCTAAGTCTTAGCCAAAAAAAAAATAGCATATTCAATGCAAATCCCCATTGTTTACTCACCTAGCCCAAGCCATACAAATGCTAATTTGCCAGAGCTGAACCACTTTTTCAACTTTTCTTTAAAGACACTTGTAGAGATGGGGCAGGATTCCTGAGATAAATCTAACACAGCATTCGATATATGGAGAGCAGCATTGCTAATTCTTATCATGAACATATATTGCTCTAATATCTTTAAACCGCCACAAGGTCCAGTCTGTATTAGAATGAATATTGTGTGCTTTGCCTAAGGAATTGCTGCATCAAGTTTTCTTGCTCTGGGACAAACTAGTATGGATTTTGATCTAGCAGGGCTATTACATTATGGTTGATCCAAATGTCACCAGGATAATTCTGGTGAAACAACGTATTTATCCCCTGTGAGGATCCATGGGGCAAAAAATTGAAATGCACTGAAGCTAGCATAGATCCAGGGTTAGAATATTCTGCCATATAAAATTATAAAATTCAATGTCTCTTCCAACCCTGCCCTCATTCTACCAATGTGACCTGTATGAGCTTCAGGCATAATGCAGTTGGCTGTTAGCCTTAGCAGATGCAGGTGATCTGGTGGCAGTGACTATGAGCCCATTTGGGCATGTCCTCAAACACAAATTAAGCAATTCCTCAAACACAAATTCTAGCAAATTAATAAATTCTGTACTGCAAAGGAAATAACAAACAAAATAAAAAGACATTTCTCAATGTCTTTCTCACCTGACAAAACATTTAATCTATGATATAAAAAAGCATTTGTAAAATTTGATAAGAAAAAAAAGCAAGCACATTTTAAAATGGGAAGAAAAGATAAGCAGAAACTATCTCAAAGAAGAGGTAGAGGTGACTAAGAGGTATTAAAGAAAAAAAAGCTCCTAAGATAATAATGAGCTATCACATCACATTAGTAGAACTGACACACACCAATAAGGACGGATGTGGAGGGAGTGACTGAGCCTCATCCACTGTCAGTAGAAATTTTGACTAATTTAACCATGTTGTAAAGAATATATGTTCTCAAAAAATAAAGAATTTAGCATTGCAAAAATTAGGATGCCTGCAATGCTCAAGTAGATTTTTTATTTATTTTTTTTTGCTTTTTTTGGGTTACACCTGGCAATGCTCAGGGGTTTCTCCTGGGTCTGCACTCAGGAATTACTTCTGGCGTTGCTCTGGGTACCATATGGGATGCCGGGGATTGAACCCAGGCTGGCACAGGCCGACTGCATGCAAGGCAAACACCCTACCCGCTAGGCTATCGCTCAGGCCCCTCAAGTAGATATTGAAAGAGTTGGCCACCCAATGGGGTGACTGACTGGGAGCCTCGGAGCGCCGCACCTACCAAGGAAAACTCTGAGAGACCGGGTCCTCTGCAAAAGCAAGGGTTTTATTAATAAGCGAGTATACTCGGGCCCATAGCATGACCCCAAGTGGTCAGTGGCTAAGAGCCCCGAACCCTTCCAGGGAGGATCTTTTAAGAGATAGTTCCCGCCGCTACAGAAAAGCCCAGCGCATAACCATCCAATAGATTTAAAATACCATATCAAGGTCTGCACGCAGGCAGCCAATCACTTTGCACCAAGTAACCATCTCCCACCAATCAGATCATTCTTAATACATCTTTCTATATTTGGTGCGGCTAGATACACGTGGGGGATCATGAGTCAGCAATGGCTATGCTTAAGTGCAGGAATGCAATCCAGGCAATTCAGGCCAGATAGTAGATTCTGGGCGGGGTCTAATAACTTCTAACAGGAATTTGTTCTGGGCCTTTTGTAGATAACAAAAAGGTTACTTCAAGATGAAAAGGACACTCAGGCCCTAAATTGGTAACTTTCCATGAGTAGGCCTGCCCTGGTCGGGAAAGTGGGGGTTTCTGCCTTCTTTCATTCCCCCTTTTTCTTTTAGGAGGGTCTCTAATCCTAGAGACCATTAGGGACCTTCACTCCGTAGGGCCTGATATTGTTGCTTGAGTACTAACAACTTGACTTCACCCACCCGGTCTCTGATGAATGCAAGTAGCCTATTAAGAAGGCAAGGCCCAATTGCTAAAATCAATAAGAATATGATGAGGGGCCCGGCTAGGGCTGAAAGCAAGGTGGTTAGCCAGGGGGACTGCGCAAACCAAGACTTAAATCACCCTTTCCGTATTCAGTCTTTTTTTCTTAACTGCGCCATGGGTTTCTTATTACCCCAGAGTGGTCTGCGAGGAAGCAGCACTCTTCCTAGACTAGGTTGCTTCACTGCCACGGGGCCCTTTCCTGTCAATCTATACACATCATACTCCTTTCAAGAGATTTCACCGCCTTATATTTTTAAGGGGAAAATGGGTGAAGGTCCATCTTCTGGAGCTGCTTCATGCTGACAAAGGGACTGTAGACCCTGCCTGTGCAAGGGGTGAAATCTCCAAATGGGTCCCATGCAATGAATGGATCAGATTTTTTTGAAGTTATTATTATCTGCAAGAAAAGATCAGATCAATTAGGCTAAGAACATTACTTAGAAATGATTAGGCCCTGGAGGAGTAAAAAGTCCCTTTTTGCCCTAGTGAGGGCAGAATACTTTGCTGTTTTAGAAAACACAGTGTTAAGGTAACACAAATTGAAGCAAACATTTTGTGACCAGATTTTTTTTATAGAAACACCAAGCCACCTCTCTGGCTTTTTGTAGAAAAGCCTTGCCCCTCTCACTGAATGTGTTAGAACCAATAGATGACTATACGCTGATTATCTGAACTTTTGCACAAAGTCAAATTGTCGATCCTTAAGATTTATGACACATAAAACACAGTTCTGAGTTACTCTAAACTGCCCTGTTTTGTCCCTTCCTATGGACAATTGTTATTCCCTAATGTTACTGGATGAGGTATTGGTACCATGATGGCTCAAGAATTAAAAGCTTTTAAAATTCTTATGAATCTTAGAATTTCCAAATGACTGTGTACTCATAGAATTAAGAATAAATATCCAACCAATTTGGATGCTAACTTGAAAACCCTTGGCCTATTAGCAAACTTAAGCAACCTGGATTAGCCAAGGGGTTACCTTTAAATCAAGCCTATTTGGATACATTTATTCAATTACCTTTCTGTAGATTTAGAATCTGATTTTTACAAAAGTTATAGAAATATGGTTTTCTCTCCACCTTTACTTTAAATTTGTCAAATGACTAAATAAACCTGACTGGTTCTTTTGCATAAACACAGCAAAACTGGAGAACTCTCCACTTAGGGTACCCTGTTACTACCAAGAAGTCCTGGGGATTGGCTAAGGCAGAGCAGGCAAACACCAATCATGGTATTTTAATGTCTTTACCTGTCACGTCAAGGCTACCCCAGGCTTGGCCATGAAGATCAGGTTCCATGATGAGCTACAGGTGACCTCGGGCCTCTTCCACTGGGTGAGCAGAGAGTGACCACATCCCTCTTTGGGACTGAAGCCGTTCCCTACTGCAGCAGCCTTCCTTGTTGCATGGCCCAGGCAGTTGTCAGTCATCACAGATTGGCAGATTCCTCGTTCTTCACAGCAGAGATGATCCTTGAGCTGGCCTGCCTTTAGGGTCTCCCTGAGGTTTGTAACTACCTGCTCCTGTCACTTAGACCAATCCCTTTGACTCCTGTTTTCCCTGGAAGTGGGCCTTGGGGTCCCATACTGGCTTTCCCTGTCTGCATGAGGGCTAGGCCCTATTACAGAAAGGAAATATTTTTGTCTGAGTTTATGCAAACCAACACAGTGCCATGAAACATTAAAAGGCGTACTGAAGGTGTAAAGAGAGAAAAGCATATATTTTTTTTTTACTTACAACGAAGTGCAATTTACCAATTAGCTGTTAGACCTACTCAAAAGAAGCATAAAGTCCTGTTGAAATAGAGCAGACAGTTTAACAGTATCCTAACTTATTTAATTTTATGTCAAAACCCTAATTACCAATTTTTAGGAGCACTGTAACAGGAGTCCATACCGTTTGTCTAATATCTTTTTCATAGATTTTACCAAAAAGGTACTAGAACAATTTTTCAGAAAAGAGCTTCATAGTTTGTTTACTCAACATTCTCCAACCTTCTACACATTTCTTTACATTCATTCTGTCCTGTAACTTTTCTGTAAAAACAAGCCTTCACTTTAACAGAATTTCTTTTTTTTCCACAGACATTTTCATTCATTATTTTTCTGTTACTTAAAATGCATTATTTAGACTTCTTATAGTTACACCCTAAAAGGTATTAACTTCCTTATTTTACAGAGCTCAATACAAATTAATCTCCCAAATTTGGAAACAAGTTACTAGTTATTATCTTATCTAGCATAGCAAAACTACTTTAAAGCATTAGATCAGTTTCATACATATTTAAGAAGCTGACACACTCACAAAGTTTTTTTAAATTTACCGCTTGGCAAAGGTTCACTTCATATTAGAAATTATTCAGAAAACATTTAAAATTTTATTTTCAGAATTCCAGTTTTTAGGATCACAAACAATGCAAAGTTAAAATACCCAAAAGATTACTACCTAGTAACAATAAAGATTTTATACTTGTGAATAACTAAGACTTTCAATTCAAGACTAGGTCGATACCTGATGACAAAGCTTACATATATTAAAGCTATCTCAATAATAACACATACTGGACAGATTAGAAACAAAGCCTGAAAAAGAAAAACTGATTGCTGTTATTTACTTTTCCTATTTTAATTTTTTATGTTCAGAGGCCACTAAATTTAAACAAACATTTCTAGCTCCTTGAATGTTAAAGAGATTCATTTTTTTTTTTTTCTTCTCCAGCAAGGGCTGCTCTGGAATTCTACCAGATTTATCAGGCTGAGGTGATTACCTCTATTGCAGAAATAAAACGAATATGTACCAACATAAAAAGAAACATTTCAACTACCAATTTTTCATGAAACACAAGACCTTTTTTTGATTTAATTGCCTAATTTCTTCTTCTTCTTCTTTTTTTTTTTTTTTTTTTTTGCTTTTTTTGGGTCACACCTGGCAATGCTCAGGGGTTTCTCCTGGCTCTGCACTCAGGAATCACTCCTGGCGGTGCTTGGGGGACCATATGGGATGCCGGGAATCGAACCCTGGCTGGCACGGGCCGGCCAGGCAAGGCAAACGCCCTACCCGCTGGGCTATAGCTCCGGCCCCAAAAATGGCCTAATTTCTCATTAGAATTTAACCTAAACTTATGAGGGTAAAGCTCTGCACTATCTTACAAAGTTCTTATCTCTTTGCTGACTCTGGCTCTAGCTCCCACCCTCTCTAAACAGCACAAGTTCGGGAGCAGAGAGAATTTCAGGGATCAGGAACACTTAAAAAAGTTTTACAATTAGACCTTTTAACCCTTTTTACCATAAGATTTAGATTGAACACGTCAATTTCTTCTTATGCTTAACACTTAGTTTAGAACACATTGCCTATCCCTGGCTCAACAATTTACTCTTGATTTTAATTTGGTTTCATTTAGTATTTTAACGTTTCACACAGGCAAGACAACTGCAAGCAATTGATGGCCACCACACACGCACGTGCACACACACACATATACAGTTGATCGATTGATCTTTAGTTATGACTTAACCCCTTTTGGAAGGGTAGAGCAAACTGAGACTGAGAAAGGAAGGGCAGTCCCCAAGGGCAAATAGCCCTGCTCCACCGGTTTGGACCTCGCCCTGATTTTTTTTTTTTTTTTTAATACGCCCTGCTTCTGCTTCACTAGTCCCTTCTAGGGAGAACTACACTCCTGAGTTGCATTAGACCACTGTGGGCATAGTGGGCTTCCTTGCAAGTAACTTTTGCTGAGCTGTTCTCCTTTAGGAAGCCTAGATCTATGAGGGGAAACCTGAGCTGCCAGAGGTGGTCCCTGGAGGAGGGGGGCTTGTTAACAGCAGTAGCCCTAGCTCCTGGGAAGCCTATTGCAAGCTCCATAGGTGGCAGCGAGGTTGGAGGCTAGACTGAAGCCTTAGGTTTCAGCCTGTGCAGTTGGTGTGGGGTCCTATCCTGGTTCCCTTACTTCTGAGACACACATGCAGCAAACAATAATGCAAGTTGCCATTTACTGGCCATTTTCCCGTGTTCTAGCCGGTATTTAGACCACGTGTTGTTGCAAAGGTCCTTAAGACGCTTCAGAGGTTCATTGTTTTAACAAGCAACCCAAGGGGGACTCTAACCCCTCCCATACTAGCCACTCCAGAGGGGACTCTAACCCCTCACATGCTGGCCACTAATTCAGAGAATCATCATGCTGTGGACCTCTTGATCAGTGATCTCCGCATTACTACAGGTGTCCCTGGGGCCCTCCCGGGCATCCACCACAACCACAACCTGTGTGTGGGCTGGACCTAACCTGCCGTGGGCTTCCAAGAGAACGGAGAAGAAAAGTTTTGTCTTGCTTGCTTGCTAACGTCTGTGGCCTTGCTGATGTTTGCTGCATCTCTTAGTAGATTCTGCCTTTCTGTCTTGGTGGGAGGTTTTCCTTCCTAGCCTTTTACCCTTTTTTTTTCTTTGCCTGGGGCTAAAAGCTGTTTAGCTCTTTAATTGACCTCCAGGTGTGCTCTGGCCAGTTTTCTTACTAATAAGGGGGAGAGAAGAAAAAGGACTACTGAAATTTGGTCTTCTAGAATCTTTCACTAGTGGGTTTCCCCTCCCGTTCCTCCCATAGTGATAGGTGACGCTGAGACAGACAAAGGAGGGGGTGCCTCTTTACCGAGACCATTCAGTTGCTTGTCTACCGGTGAAGAACTTAGCCGTAGTGGACTCAGCAGTTGTGACTTGCGGCCGACCACTAGGTCAGCGCCACCATAGACCTTATGTTCTTCCTAGCAGACAGCCCACTCGGGCTCCGTAACCTTTGTGGGACCTTAAGGGTGCCGGTCGTGGAGCCACAGACTCACGCCTGACAGGAAGACCCATCAGGGTGCTCATACACACACACATTCACACAGAGGTTATAACATTTTTCCCCATCCCCCTAGAGATTTGCAAGGGAGCATACCTTCTCTGCAGATTTTCGCTGATTACCTCCTTCTGGTAGAACTCCTCACTGCCACTACAACGTTCTGCTGCAGTAGCCAAAATGATGTAGGTGGGCCTCACTGGTGGCTTATGTGAGGCAGGAAGGGGGGGAGAAATGTAATTCCTTGGGGTGCATGATGTCAATAACCAAACATACACAGGTCACAATTACAAATAGGACAGAGATTACTTCACACAGTTTCACACTCTCTTCAGAATCACGCGGACCGGTCCTTCTTTCACTCAGACTCACCCCACACTCACCACTCTCACAATCCGGATTTGGAATTTTCTGTTGTCCGAACAGGTTTTCTTAGACTGCAGTGACGAGCTCAAGAGAATCCTCGGTGTTGGGCGCCAACCTGCTGTTTCTGGGTTACAAACCTAGGTCTTCTCAGGATTTACCCTGAGGCCGGACTTCGAACCCGACTTTCCTCACTCTCAACTTGGAAGGAGACGTTCGTCTCCTTCCCCCCAGAAGGAGTCCTCCGGGCGCCCCCGGATCTCCACCACCACTGGGGCGCCCCCAGGGTTGTGACCTGTGGTCCCCGAACACGTCTGTTCACCACAGTCGGGGAGAACGGCGGCTAGACTTACGCCCGGTCCGCCGACTCGATCCGACAGTCACCTCGAGAGTCCCCTGAGCCGGCCGGGCACACCAATCTAGCGATCGCAATGGAAAAGGCGCCAAACTTACCCAGGATGGTCTTGTCAGGGAGATCCTGGCTAGGTGGGGTCCTCAACTCCCGATCCCGGACGAGCCCCCAAATGTAAGGGGTTGGCCACCCAATGGGGTGACTGATGGGAGCCTCGGAGCGCCGCACCTACCAAGGAAAACTCTGAGAGACCGGGTCCTATGCAAAAGCAAGGGTTTTATTAATAAGCGAGTATACTCGGCCCATAGCATGACCCCAAGTGGTCAGTGGCTAAGAGCCCCGAACCCTTCCAGGGAGGATCTTTTAAGAGATAGTTCCCGCCGCTACAGAAAAGCCCAGCGCATAACCATTCCAATAGATTTAAAATACCATATCAAGGTCTGCACGCAGGCAGCCAATCACTTTGCACCAAGTAACCATCTCCCACCAATCAGATCATTTTTAATACATCTTTCTATATTTGGTGCGGCTAGATACACGTGGGGGATCATGAGTCAGCAATGGCTATGCTTAAGTGCAGGAATGCAATCCAGGCAATTCAGGCCAGATAGTAGATTCTGGGCGGGGGTCCAATAACTTCTAACAGGAATTTGTTCTGGGCCTTTTGTAGATAACAAAAAGGTTACTTCAAGATGAAAAGGACACTCAGGCCCTAAATTGGTAACTTTCCATGAGTAGGCCTGCCCTGGTCGGGAAAGTGGGGGTTTCTGCCTTCTTTCAATATTTTTCTACTAATTAAGGATATATGAATCTTCCCCTGAAATCCCTGTAAAAAGGAATATATGTCTATTTGTTCTCTTTGTATTTTTCTACATCTGCCTAATTGACATTAAAATGCATTTAAAAATAGGTTTTGATGAGTCAAATTCTCTAGTCGCCACTTTATTTTTTTTGCTGTACTATTTAAATTTTCTTGGTAGTCTTAATAATACTATCAATGAAATACAACTTTAATTAGAAGAATTGTTAAAATTTTTTGTCTGTATATTGGTAAGAAACCCAACAAGTTGAGATATTAATTTGGTGAAGAATTTATTTCTGTGAGTATTATTCCAACTCATACTATACATTTGAAATAAATGCCATTTATTTCCAATATTTTATATACTTTAATAAAATTAATTTTCCAAATATAGATACCTCTTATAAAAGATTATTCTTTAGTCTTCTATACTGAGGCTGATTTATGAATGCTCAGTATTGCTATCACTTGATGTACCTATCATGTTGTATTTTTATAACTTTCGTGTAAATACTGTAACAATGCACATTTGTCACATTGAGCACAAGTATTTTAGGCGTTTTCTTGATGCTGACAAATATTCCTGGATAATAAAAATAAACTCACAATAGGACTTCAGTCAATTTGTATCCAAGAGGCAAATAAGGACACACACACATACATATATGTGTGTGTGTGTGTGTGTGTGTGTGTGTCTATAGACATGTATATGTGTGTATATAACAACATAAATATGTACATATATGACTTAACAGAGTGTGTGTATATGTGTTGGAGGACAGGTTTAGCTATTCTGGGAGTTTTGTTGTTTTGCCCACTCCCAGCTAAATCTACTTAAGTCAAGGTTCATTCTAATGAGACTTCTCTTCTATGTAAACACTGCTAGAGGGTGTGGCAGTTACAGAAGTAACCTTGATTGAATAACTTCTGACTTATACATCTACTAAGACTTCTATGTTTTCTAGATTGGGCACAGCTCCTCTTTATACTCACTGCACCCAGCGTGGGACAGTTAGAATTTACCAGGAGACTACCACCCTGGCTACGCTGAGACTATAAGACTATAGGAAGGATCATACTAGTTTGCTCTAAGCAGGCGAGTGTGACCCTTTTCAGTACACAAGAACAAGATACTCAGAATCACCCTGGTGCAGATATTAATAAGAAGGACCTTGTGGGTACCATCTAGATTACATGAAGCTCGTGAAGTTAAGATGTATTACTTTATACCAGCCCCCTCTCTCCAGTGTTTTACATAAGAGATAATCTTGGTAGAAAGGATTAGACCTTGGCATAACCTTTGTTTATACCTGCAATAGGGTGTGGCACTACACTCTGTTTAGAGTTCTTTGTTGACATGACCCTCCGGATTGGATTATTTTGGTGTATATAGGGGCTGACTTGAGGCCCCTTCACCCTTCACTTTTGCCTTTTGGGCCTTTTAACTTTCGGCTTTTGGCTCCTCAGCCTTGCGGCTTTTGGCTTTTGGCTTTTTGCTTTTTGGCCTTTTGCTCCTCTTCTGGGTAGGACTCAGCTCGGGTGAGATCCCTCTCTCTTTGGTGGGAGACTTAGGCTCTTTTGTATGGTCTAAGCTTGGACCAGAGCTAAAGTTTGTTCATTATATTGGAGGCTGTGGAAGAGCTTTTGTCCTATTAAAAGCCTTTTTGGAGCTGCACCGGACTCATGAATTTTCATCTGCTCCACCAGTGTCCTCGGAGGTAGAAGAGAACCTCTGTCCGGGGACCCCAGCGGCGTTTCCCAACATATATATATATATGCTAAGTTAAATGTTAAGTTAAATGGTGATATAATGGGTAAAAATAAATCTCAAATGAGAAAGCAGATGTTGAAAGTTGGGTGCAATTTTGTTTTAGGTAACATTAAAATTCTTATTTCCTCCCATGGAAGACTGTTCTAATCAGGTTGTAGAAAAAAATATAAATACCTGACCAGGGCTCTGCAGTGATAACTTGTACATTCAAGTAACATGAAGAAGGCAAGTGTGGTTAGAGAACTGTAAGCAAATGAAAAAAAGGAATATTAAGGACATAAGAAGTGAGGATTTGCATGTTATATATTAGAGTCTATCTATTTTTTGGTATCTATTTTTTTGATAACTAAAAATCTTTTTAACAGCCCAAATAAAACAGCTAAAGTGAATAGTTTAGTATGTTCCCTTCCTGCAATGGTGAAAGCACGTCAAAGTGAACATTGGTGAAAAGTTATCATGTTCCAGCTCCCTGCCTTTTCTAATATTGAGAGAGGTGGTTAAAATTTCTTAGGAAAAATTATAATCATGAAAGCTAAAATATAATTAGCCATGATAGTATATAATCATTTATATCTTTAATATATCATGTTTTCAGAATTTCACTTTCATTTTTTCTAACCATTGCCTTATTATTACGGGTTATATTTATTTGTAAGGATTTAATGTGAACTTATTTTTTTTCAATAGAAACATTTCTGATGAGGGACCAAACATGATTCATATTGCAGAATGATCTGTGCAGACTTTGTGACTCTGGTGGCTGGTTTTGCTTTCTTTTATCTTCCTTCCTTCCTTCCTTCCTTCCTTCCTTCCTTCCTTCCTTCCTTCCTTCCTTCCTTCCTTCCTTCCTTCCTTCCTTCCTTCCTTCCTTCCTTCCTTCCTTCCTTCCTTCCCTTCCTTCCTTCCTTCCTTCCTTCCTTCCTTCCTTCCTTCCTTCCTTCCTTCCTTCCTCTTCCTTCCTTCCCTTCCTTCCTTCCTTCCTTCCTCCCTTCCTTCCTCCCTTCCTCCCTTCCTCCCTGCCTTCCTGCCTTCCTGCCTTCCTGCCTTCCTGCCTTCCTTCCTTCCTGCCTTCCTTCCTCCTCCTTCCTCCCTTCCTTCCTGCCTTCCTGCCTTCCTGCCTTCCTGCCTTCCTGCCTTCCTGCCTTCCTGCCTATCTGCCTTCCTGCCTTCCTGCCTTCCTGCCTTCCTGCCTTCCTGCCTTCTCTGCTTGCCTTCCTTCCTTCCTTCCCTTCCTTCCTTCCTTCCTTCCTTCCTTCCTTCCTTCCTTCCTTCCTTCCTTCCTTCCTTCCTTCCTTCCTTCCTTCCTTCCTTCCCTTTCCTTCCATCCTTCCTGTGACATAGAGAGAAAATGCTAAATACTTTTTGCCATGTATACAACCTTATCCTTCTGGTAATAACCAAAATGTGCCAAGATATGTGTGTGTGAAAGTTCCCTGATACAGTTTTTAGATACCCTAGTATGGTGGCATTTCCTATTAAATTTTCTCCTGATAGCTTTCTCCATCAAGATGTTTCATAATATAAACTTAAAATTCCATCTAGCAAAAAAAAAAAAACATTTTTCTTAATTTGTTTACTTCTCACAACATTAACTGTGTTTGCATATCCAGAATCTGCACTGGAGAAATTTCTGTGTGCAAGAAACCAAAATTAAAGCTTTGCTAACTTCTTCTCTCTTGTAGGTGCAATGTTTCAAAGGTTTGAGTTTTTGCAAACTCTATGGTTTTCATCTGTCCCAAGCAAAAACAAAATCTGTTTCTGCAGAAGTCAGATATCACTCTCAGACCACTTGGCTTTACCATCCCTGACACTAGCACATTTTCCTTCATTGCCAGTGCATATTCATGAATAATTTATGCTGTGTACATTCCTATTTCATGACACTTGCAATATTTTTAGTCCTTTTTTGTTGTAGGAAATATTTTCAATCAGTGCCATTAGCCAGTGGTCTTGTTTTGAATAAATCTAGGCTTTGAATATAATATATCTATACAAAAATGACAACATTCCTTCTATATTTATATCAAAGTTATTAAATATGCTCTCACACACAAACATGCACACACATGCCAGTCCAATAATACAAAATATGTGCTGTACAATCATGCCTTGTCTCAAATAACATTATAATTACTAAAAAAAATATTCAAAGCTCAATGGCATCAATGAAAGATCCTTGCAAATGAGTGAAAGAGAGGGAACTGCTAAATATTTACAGCATATATACAGCCTTGTCCATCTGATGTAAACCAAAATGATCCAAGATATGTATATCTGAATGTTCCCTGGCACATTTATTTTAAAAGAGAAATGCCATTGAAGAAGCAAGTTGCATGACAGAAAGGTTTGAACACAGATGCTCCTTCATATTTTTTAAGATGATTTAACTGATGCCTTCTTTATTGCCTTTGCCTAAAGCAAGGCAAAATGTACAAGCTGAAAAATATTGTCAATAACAAAATGTTATCAGCAGAAACAAGTTTGGAGAAAAGTAGATAAAAAAGTGAAGTAAAGTTATTTTTACAAGAGAAAACAAGTTAAGTAATGATTGAAACTGAAAAGTGAACAGAATAAATAACTCTCTGAATGCCAAAATTTCGTACCAATACTTTCTCATTAATAAAATGCATATCTGTATTATATGAGACTGTCAACAAATATTTTGTAAGTAATGGATTTTGTATCATTTAGAAAGGATAGGGTTCTTCTCAAAATTAAATATTAAGTACATTTTAAATTGTCTTTAATACTTAGAAATAAATAACTATTAAGAGGTAATTGTCAGGATATAGAAAAAATGCTTTTATTTTCCCTTATATTTTGGCCTGTACTCAGCAATGCTCAGGGGTCACTCCTGGCTATGAAATCAAGAATCATTTCTGTTCAGTAATATAGGAACTACAGGGGTCATCTGCAATAATGTAGGTTGGCTACCAGTAGCTTACCCTCTGTATTATCACTCAATTTCCATTAACTGCATAATATAGTGTCCATGACAATAAGCTTTGGGTTTACAATAGATGTTTGATTTATATTATTTAACACTTTTGAATTTTTACCCAATGTTTACAGAAAATTATTTCATATTGTAAAATGTAGGAAAATTCTTATTCATATTGTAAAATAAACAAAATGTTAAAATACATTTTTCCTATTGAAATTTTCAAGTTAAAAATGACACTAGTGGGGCAGGAGCAATAGCCCAGCAGGTCGGGCGTTTGCCTTGCATGCTGCCGGCCCATGCCAGCCAGGGTTCGATCCCCGGCATCCCATATGGTCCCCGAGCACCACCAGGAATAATTCCTGAGTGCAGAGCCAGGAGTAACCCCTGAGCATTGCCGGGTGTGACCCAAAAAGCAAAAAAACATATATCACTAGCTAGAAACATCAAAATAAAATCATAGTTATCACCACTCTATCCACGTAGCTTCTTCTTATTATGAATTTGCTCTATATAAAATAGAAATAATGTAACTGGTGTCAAAGAGTAAGAGTAAGAATAAATATAACTCATGATTCACTATCACCCTTTATAACATTTCATAATCTTGCATAAATATTAATGGGATACAAGACTAAACTTTTTTGAACTTTTGGTAATTCCTTTTTTGTAAGATTAATAGATAAGCTCTGGGAAACTGATATTTAAATCACTTTTCTTAATCTAGGTAAAATTAATCTCCTTCTGAAATTTTTAACTATTTTTCTCATTATGTTACATGTAAGTAACAAAGGATTCAGTGTCTTATGGATTAAGCCAAATATATCTATAATGTGAATAACAAAATTTAAATGTCATATTTTTTAGAAGTTAATATTCCCAGGGTTCAGAGAGAGCAGAAGATTTTAAGGTGGCCCATGTGAATACCACTAACCCCAGCTAGATGTTGAGTGTCACCAAGTATGAACAAAAGTGAACAAATAAAGTTAGATTTCCTAACCTATCCATCATTTACTTTTTGTCTTGTGTTCCATATACATAATTCTATATTTTTATATTTCCCTTTAAATATAATGCAATATATTTTAATTTCTTTATTTAATTTAAAATCTTAGAAAGTCATTCATGTTTGGGTTTCAGAAATACAGTGGTCCAACATTATTCCCTTAACTGGTGTCCACTTCCCTCTACTAAAGTCCCTAGTTTCCCTTCTACCTATCATCCTGTTCTTTACAGATTTATTGAAAAAGAGTTGACACTGTAGCTTATAATACTGTTAGTGATAGAGCTTTGCACAAAACACTTCACCATCGTTCAACATCCCCTTCTCAAGATTGATCACTTCCTTATAACACTGTTTCAGTGTTCTCTTTCCTATCATATCCTTTCCCCTAGCCCCACTCCATCCAGTGGAAAGCTTCTTATTAAAGACCGACTCATGAGTACTGGAATACATGGAATACATTGTATGCCTTGGAATGCAATATCTTTATGTTCTGTATTCCAAGGGACAAATATATCATATATCATCTGACCAGAAAACTTGTTTATACTGGTACTTCCTTTGATAAGTTTACAATCCAGTGATATATAAAAATACTCTTCTTTAGAATTTTTAGCAAAGCCTTGCGAAAAGGCAGAGGACCCCCACACACATATACCATGAAGGCCATCAGTTTTAACATCTAGACTCCATAGCTTGTCAGTGCTCCACTCAGCAGAAGAGCTGATCACAGCCCTGCTCGTCATAGTCTCACCTTACAGCCATCTATTTCAAGCCCAGGTATGCCTGATTCAGGGACTCAGAGACACTGGGTAGAGCTACTATGGGCTCTCTCTGAGCCCAGCTGATCATGACGTGCCCAGGAGGGAAGGCGGGTTCTAGGCCTGACCTGCCATCCCAGCAGAGCCTCGCAAAAAGCCAGAGGAACCCCCACACCATGAGGGCCTCCATTTTCGACATTGGACTCCACAGCTCATCAGAGCTCCACCCAGCAGAAAAGCTGATCTTTCCCCATTGTGGATCATCAATACATGCACGAAATATGAGGATACAAGAGTACCCCACCGTCATGGCAGAACCTGGCAAACTGCCCGTGTTGTATTTGATATGCCTAAAACCAGTAACAATTTTAGACTTCATTTCTATGACCTGGAGGAATGGTTTGAGGCTCTTCATGTTCCTGGAGCAAGCAGTTGTCCTTGGGCTACACTAGCATGTGACAGGATGTATGGAGATGTTACTGATGCCCACTTGAGCAAATAATGAACAACATGAAGACAAGTGATCCAAGTGATACTCTTCTTTACTTGTTTTTGGGGAACCACAGCTTTCAGTGTGCAGAGTTTGCTCCTGGCTCTGCCCTTAGGGATTACTCCTGGTGGTGTGGTGCTCAGAAGATTTTACAGAATTCTGGATTTCAAACCTGGCGGCCACATGCAAGGCAAATGCCCTACTTAGGCTCATTAAAAATACTCATAAGCGGAGAAAAAAGTTCTGAAATCATGCCATTTCTGTACTATAATATTGGATATTACATTAGGTCAGGATATTGCTTAATGAGAGTTGAAGGAACACAAGTGAATAACTAATCATGCAGGATAAAAAGTAGAGATTTTAATGAGAACATGTGACTGAGCCCGTGAGTAGAGGTTTCAGAATTCTCAGCTAAATGACCACTAGGTGAGAGTAATTGCTTACTAGCCTCCTCAAACTTCTGAATCCTAATAGGAAATTTTAAATACCACTGGGGATTATTGTTCTTTGTCAAAACAATGAAAGCTATATGGCAGTTTAGAAAGTTCAGAAGAAAGGTGGATCTCATATGTATAGCCTCATTCACCTGGGCTCTTGGGGGCATCTATGTAATCAACTCTCTGGACTTCAAATATTCTGCCTCTGCTCTGCAAACATCACTCTCTGCTTGTCAAACTCAATGGGAACTGTGCAAATATATCCAACTCCATTCCATTCATGAGTTTTGTCGATGACCTCTTTTCAAACATGGTGCCCAAAATTGAAGAAGAGACAGCATAATTTATTAGAACAACAGAGAGTATAGTGGGACTGTTATTATTTTTCATATTTCTAAAAAATATTATCTTAATGTATGTATTTGGTCCCCCTTTAAGAATTCCATTCACTTTTTTTAATTAAGATCCCATTTATTTCTACTTTGAAATTATTTTTTGAATTATTTTTCTGTAATATCATGGACTAATAACATTTATATTTTATACCATATAATTTGAAAAGGTGAAAAGTGATTGCTGTATTGTAATGAAAGAACTATAAAACAAAGGTACCCAAGTAATATAATGAATGGCTATGTGTGTTTACCTTAAGTAAGATTGTGTAAAATAAATAACACGTGATTACTTAGGTCAAAAATAATGTTAGACAATAAAAATAAAAGCAGTACGTTATGTAGTTGTATGTTTGACTTTAAGATTTTAAACTAGCAGTTCTCTAAACCGATTTTCCATAAGATGACAATAGTTTCCCGAATATAAGTAATCCAGTGTATTTTACAATGAACATAAAATTACATGATTAAAGTTGAAAAAAATACTTTAGTGACAGAATGAACGAGCATTAAAATAATGGAACAGCAGTAAAGAAGTCCAAATTTTATTTTCTTCTGGATAATTCTTAAATTTCATGAATTCCTGTAATCTAATCTTGTTTGACATATTATTTGACTCCATAATGTATTGATCATGTTTTCATTCTGATAATTATAAACCTAACATGTGACTTATCAAATATTGCTATATGGTTTATATAAGTTAAAAGCAAATTGCATTGCTTATCTACTTCTGATATACTGTTTAAATATTCTCCATATTTAAAATATGTATGCAGAATTTCTACTTTTATTTTGTGGTCAGGGTTAGGCCCATAAGTAATGATTCTCACGGCTTTTCCTGGCTCTGTTCTCAGGGTATGAACCCTGTTCTCAGGGTTCATACCTGGCAAATGCTCAAGGGACTATAAGGGTGCTAGGTATCAAAACTAATTGGTCTTGTGTGAGACCAAAAGCTTTGCTCAAACATTTCTATCTTTATATATCTTTTTAGCCTCTATTTACTCAATTAGATGATGCTTAACCTTCAAGAAATAATTTGTGTACCTGCCATAGAGACAGACTGGGATATAGGGGTGGGGTATGGGTGGCAGGAGGGTAAACGGAACATTGGTGGTGGAAAACATCACTGGTGGAAGGACGGCTGTTGGAACAAGTCTGGCTGACTCATGAACATCCATCTAACTGTATGGCACAGTTAGAACAATATGGTTACTCAATAAAATAAATTTTTAAAAGAGTAAAAAAAAAGAAAGAAATATTTTGAGATTCCTGCTAGATATGTTGATCTTCTCTATCAAACCTCTTCAGATTTCTTGTTTGTATTTATATTGTTATCTATAGCTTAATTTACTCTTATCAGTAATCCAAACATATATCTTTAAAGATTAGGACACACATGCATGTATATAGTGATATCTATTATTTATTTTTTATTTATTAAAACATTCTGCACTATAAATCTTATTCATATAACTATAAAAATAAGTGAGGGGTTATTCTGATTTATGCAATGGAAAAGTTATCTTATTCAACATTTAAACTAATAATAAGATAACATTCAGTTTATGTTTTGACCATATTAGACATAAGTCTAATACTTATTACTTTAAGTGAATTGTGTCTTTAAATAAGTTACTGAACCTTTGAAATTTTACTGCATTAATGTATAGATAAAGCTGTCAATAGACTAAGCTTTCCTAGCAATTGTTCAAAACTTGTTTGTTATATGTCCCTACTTCGCTTGGCTTGTCTACTTCATTGTGTTTTATTTCCCCATTTTGCTACCTTGAAAGCATTGAATATTATTCCCACTGGCCCAGTGCTGGGACCTCTTCTTTCTCAAGCTTCCAGAATCTTCCAAGATAAACACCTTCAATTACAATAACATCTCACCTCTTCAACAGAGGCCCCTAACAATAAACCACTTACTCTAAAAAGTAGTTGAAAAATGGTGCTCATAATTGTTTATGTAACAGAGAACAGGGATATAATATAACTTTTACTTTTGAACCTCACACCAGATTCTTCATTACAGGAACTGGAGTCATAGTCCAGCAGGTTTGGTTCTTGCTTTGCACATGGCCAACCCAAGTCCTCTCCCTCCATTCTAAATGCAATTTGTATGGAACGATAAACCCCAAGGATAGCTAAAGCAATCCTCGGGAAAAAGAAGATGGGAGGCATCACCTTACCCAACTTCAAACTGTACTACAAGGCAGTAGTAATTAAAACAGCATGGTATTGGAATAAAAACAGACCCGTGGACCTATGGAATAGAATTGAGTATCCTGACACCCAACCTCAAACACATGATCATTTAATCTTTGATAAAGGTGCAACGAGTCTAAAATGGAGTAAGGGAAAGCCTCTTCAATAAGTGGTGTTGGGAAAACTGGGCAGCGACATGTAAAAAATGAATTTGGACCTGTGTCTAACACCATGCACAAAAATCAGATCAAAGTGGATTAAAGATCTCAATATCAGACTTGAATCCATAAAGTACATTGAAGAAAATATAGGAAAAACCCTCCATGACATTGAAGCTAAAGGCATCTTCAAAGAAGAAACATCTCTAACAAAGCAACTAGAAGAAAAGATAAATATATGGGACTACATGAAACTAAAAAGCTTCTGCACCTCAAAAGAAACAGTGACTAAGATACAAAAAGCAGTCCACAGAATGGGAAAGAATATTCACCCAATACTCATCTGATAAGGGGTTAATATCCAGGATATATCAGGCACTGGTAGAACTTTACAAGAAGAAAACAAACAACCCCATCAAAAAATGGGGAGAAGAAATGAACAGAAACTTCAGCAAGGGAAGAAATTCGAATGGCCAAAAAACATATGAAAAAATGCTCATCATCACTAATCATCAGAGAGATGCAAATCAAAACAACAATGAGATACCATTTTACACCACAGAGACTGGCACATATTCAAAAGAACAAGAACAACAAGTGCTGGCGTGGGTGTGGGGGAAAGGGGACACTCATCCATTGTTGGTGGGAATGCCGGCTGGTACAGCCTTTCTGAAAACAATATGGACATTCCTCCAAAGACTAGAAATTGAACTCCCATTTGACCCAGCCATACCACTCCTGGGAATCTACTCTGGGAAACCAAAAATACGCAGCGGAAACACCATCCCTACTTTTATGTTCATAGCAGCATTATTCACAATAGCCAGAATCTGGAAGCAACCCGAGTGCCCGAAAATAGATGACTGGATAAAAAGCTTTGGTACATCTACACAATGGAATACTATGCAGCTGTTAGGAAAAATGAAGTTATAAAATTTGCCTACAAATGGATGGACATGGAGAAGATTATGTTGAGCGAAATTAGCCAGAAGGAGAGAGACAGTTACAGAATGACTGCATTTATCTGCATAACATAAATATATAGGTACATATGATGATACCAATATCCAAGGTCAAGTGAAACATACATCAGGAGGTCCTGTCAAAGGTGGAAATTATCACAAATGTGTGGGAGTCAGAGGCTAGGTAAGACAGAAAATGGAACAGTGTGCTAACAATTGTGAGGGTACTAATGCCAACCTAGAACTGAGCATTAAATAGAGGCAAAAGGATACACATGACAACCCTTTAATGTATGTTCTGTAATCCATAGTCTGGAGAGGAAGGAAAAGAGAAAGATAGAGAAATGGAAAGAAATAAAGAACCTGCCATGGAGGAGGGCTGGGGGAGGGGGAGGGAACCGGGGACGTTGGTGGTCGGAGATGGGCACTGGTGGCGGGATGGGTGCTGCTACACTGTATGACCAAAACCCAAATATGAACTTTTTAATTGTATATCTTTGTAATTGTAAAAATAAAGAAATTAAAAAAAAATGCCCCCTGGGCTCACCAGGAGTGATCTTTAAGTAAGTGCTGGGTCAAATATAACATGAGTAATCCCTGAGCATCATAGATATGTAACCCCCACCCTATTCAAAAAAATAAAAAAAAATCTTTACTCAGACTGCATAACACAGTTCTATGGCATAATGCCAGTAGGGGTGATCTATAGCAAAGCACTATTTTGTAATCACTTGTATCACTTGTCTTCCGTTCATCATCGATTTGCTCAAACAGGCACCAGTAACATCTCCATATGTCCCGTCACATGCTAGTAGAACCCAAGGGCATCTGCTCGCTCCAGGAACATAAAGAGCCTCAAACCATTCCATCAGGTCATGGGAATGAGGTCTGTAATTGAGAGACATACATGGGGCAGAACTCCTACCAGTTTTCCCCTGTGCCCAGCTGATCACAAGGCACCTAGGAGGGATGGCAGGTTCTAGCCCTGGCCCATCACCTCAAAAAGAGTCTCACAAGAAGCCAGAGTACCCCCCCACTCCATGAGGGCTGCCATTTTCCACATCGGGACTCTCCTTTTATCAGAACTCCACCCAGCAGAAGAGCTGATAAACCCACCATCCCTCCCAGGCTTGTGGCTGTGCGGTTCATTAACAAATGCTGGAGATCAGAGGTGACTCCAAGAGTATCCCACCAGCACAGCAGAGCTTGACAAGCTCCCATGTCGTATTTGATATGCCAAATACCAGTAACAATTATAGACCTCATTATAGACTATTTTGTAATAGAAAATTAAAACGGAAATTTTTTAAAGGGGGTGGCAGTTTCTAGATCACCCTTGCCTCCGAGTATAGGAAGGAGGACAGAGAAGGAAATGGGAGAGAAGAGACAAACTTAAGTAAAGGGGAGCGAAAGTCAAGGGCAACTGAGTACATCCGTAGCATAAAAGAATGGTACCTAAGTATCCAAACCAAGAGTAAGCAATACTGGAAACACAAGATCCAAATTTGAACATCTAAACATAAATATGCACTTGACAATATAGCAAGCAGGGGATGTAAAAGGTTTGGGGGAAGTATCTGGGAAACCCGGTGGAGGGAATATCACTCTGGGGGTGTATCAGTGCTGGAACATCATAGTTATAAAACTCAACTATGAATTATTTTGTGAATATTGATATTTTGATGAAGATTAACACAATCAATATTAAACAAATCTCCTTGTGCCTTTAAGAGGGCAAGCTGGAGGAATGGTAGAAAATAGACATCGGTGCAGGGATGTCTGGGTAAGCTTGGTGATGGGATTAGTGTTGAAACAAGTAAGGTCTGAAACAACAGCATTATGAGCTACATGGTAAATCATGTTCCTAAATAAGACTTGTTTTTAAAAAATTTACTGGTGCCCGCTTGAGTAAATTGATGAACAACGGGAAGACCAGTGATATGAGAAGTGAATAATAACAACAATATGGAAACTAAGGAATTTCTATATGAAAACATATTCTAAAGGAATAAGGAATGAGATTGAATAAAACATTAACTTTCTCATTCTTACTTGTTTGTACCTTATTTTCAGCGATATCCTGTGCTCTGTATTTCACTTATTCACTCTCTTTAACCCAAAGATGTTTAGCTGGCAGTGTCATGTCTATAGCTTCATTTGTATCCATGATACTTGTCATATGTAAATCCGTCTCTATATTGAAATAAATCATCTAATAGACACTAAACAATCAGAGTTATATTTCAACACTGTTGCATCTTTTATTTGACTTTGGATGACTCCTGTAGTGCCCAGTGGTGGCACAGAGGTCACCCTGTGATGGGGCGTGAGCTACCATGTGAAAACAATTCATCAAAGGAGTTTGTCTCTTTATCAAACCTCTAATAACAATTTTTTATCTTCTACAACATGCTAAACTGAGCCAAAGACTCAACTTTAATGTGTATAATATGGTAATACACAGGAGCTCCTCAATCAGAAAATGTCACCCAGTCCTTTGAATTTGTTCCCTAGCCTGAGTTATATCTTTAGTTTATTCTCAATGAGACCCATTTAAAAAATTATGGTGTATGCTTATTTAATAATGCTCATGGGCTATATTGTTTCTATCTTATATTTTGATAGCTATGATGTCTGGGAAAGAGTAAGCTAATAATATAGCATGATTTACCTAAATAATAACAATTTGCATGCTTTCAGAAAACAATTCAGCAAAGGAGTTTGTCTCTTTATCAAACCTCTAATACAAATTCCTTATCTTCTACAACATGCTAAACTGAGCCAAAGACTCAACTTTAATAAAACTTTTATATTTTTGAGTACTTATTTATCAGTTATTTCTCTAGTAGATACCTTTGCTGGGTTAAAGAGATATGAAAGAACTTGAGAGCCTTGGCGTGGTATTGGAGAAAATTACTTGTTCTTTTCCTGGAACATGTCGGTTACATATTGAATACCCCTCTGTTCCATGGCTTCTGTCATCCAAGGATCCAGAAGATAACTCCTTTTGAGCACTTGTTTTTATAACACAGAAGAAAAATAGCCTCGGCAACTATGAATTAGGCTTCAATATTTTACTCATAATTTTTGTCTGTTACTTTCACTCATGTTTCATTTACATGCTGTTTCAGATTGAACTGTGTCCCCAAAATATTGAATCCAGAAGTCCCACTGTGAATATGTGGAGATAGGTATTTAAGGAGGTAATTACGGCTAATGAGGTCATAAGCATGGGACTCTAATCCTCTATGGCTGCATGCTAATGAGAAGAATGAGAGATCAGAATGCACATACAGAGAGAAAGACCACGTGAGGCCACAGCAAACCAACCATCTGCCGTAGAAGAAGTGTCATAGAAACTAAAGTTGATTTAGTTTCCCAGTCTGTGAAATTTTGATATGGCAGCCTACACATTTACATACCAACTCTATAACATATTAAAGTCTGAAAACAGGGGGATAGAGTATTATCAACTCCCTGGGAGACAGAGCATTCTCCCTGATGTTAATCAAGAATGAATGAACTCATTCCTTAAGAATGACAATTGTTCTGAACTATGTCCAGCACAGATTAGTAATGAACAAGTAAGAGATAGCTTTAAAGTTTGGTTCTGAAATTTGATCTGGAGCTTTCTAACAGTCTTAGAACGTTTCCTAGGTATGTCTTGTTACTGTAGGGCTCATTTGTGTATTACAGAGATAAGGTTAACATCTTACAGTCTCACTTAAGTGGGTGAGGACTGTCTATTTCAAACCTTTAAGAAAATATATATATACATATATACATATATATACATATAAATATGGTAGTATATATACACATATATAGTGGATATATACAATATATATTCCACCATATATGTTCAAGGTATTACTGCTCTTATTTCCTAGTCTTCTTCTGGGACTTCGTGAGCCTAAGGCCTGGAAGATTTATGATCTTGGCAAAATATAAACTAACTGGTCTCATAGAGAGCCTAGGACTCTGTAAGAATGCAAAAATGTAGACTTAATTCAGCTCAGATGGTGTAGAAAGCAGCAGTATTAAAGAGGTAACTGTGGCTTCCCCTTTCACCTTTATTTAATTTAGGCAAAAAATCATTTAGTTAATTATTTAGCTAAAAATCATTTAGTCATCCAAAGATCCAGAGTTGTCTTCTGGATCTTTGGATGACATAAAAATAATTATTTAGCTAAAAATCATTTAGTTATTCATGCTGAATCCAAAATTGTATTTTTGAAGATTTGGGGGCTATACCCAGTTGCACTCAGGCTTATGTCTAGTTCTCTGCTTAGGGATCATTTCTGGAAAACTTGGGACCACCTGGGGTGCCCAGGATTGAACGTGGAGTTGTCCCATGTAAGGCAGCACCGTACTTGCTCTATTGACTCTCTGTCCCTGAAGCAGAATAAGACATCGCAGAAGATATATATTCTAATAAGACCGCACTTGGCAGTGCTTGGGTGTTTTGCAGTACTGAAGATTGAATTCAAGCTCTTATACATGCTTGGTGTATGCTCTCACACTTAAGACCTATCAAAAGCCTTGATAAAAATAGTTTAAGAAGATTATGATAAAAGCAGAAATTAAAGAGATAAGTTAAAATAGATGTACAGAAATTCACACTTCAAGAAGTAAAGTGTGAGGGAACTGCTAGGGTCCCCAAAAATATCAGGTACGAGTTCCCTTCTACCTCCGAAGCCGGTGGGGACTGGATGAAAACTCAGGAATCCAGCACAGTTTTGAAAGGCTTTACTCTCACAGGTTCTGGTATACAATCCAACAACAGGAAAAACCCTGGATTTAGGATTCTAGCAGGGTCCCAGCCATGTGTATGTTTGGAATCCTAGGCCAAGATGACCACCACCACCTACTAAGGCCTAACAGGGACAAGGCAGAGAGGAGAAGCAGAAAGCAAAGGGAAGCCAAAATGGCAAAAAGGCCTTCTTTCTCCTAGCTTATTTTATTGATAGAAGCCCACTAAAACCTTCCAGCCTAGCTTGTCGTGGGTTGGACTGTCTAGAGATGAAGTCAGGTAAATGACCCTATTGATTTGCACCTCTTCAATTGGGAGGGGCTGCAAGTTAAGTGTAGCCAGAGCCTAAGGCTAGTAGGATATGTCACCCACCAGTAAAGGACAACAAAAAAAATATTTACTATTATTAATTTAGGTAGGTATAGTGGGATGCTATTAACTATGCCACCATCTAAAGCATTCTTATTCTAAGACAATTAAACCCTGCAAACAGATGGCAGGAAATGGTCCCGCTTTTCTCTTAAATCAGTGATTAGGGTATCACTCCCTTTCTCTATATCTTTTTCATGTTTGATAGTAGGTGATTTGAAGCAGAGGATATAAATCATCCTACATTCCTTTACTAATAATAAGGAAAAAGAAAAGTCACACACAGAACCAGAACACCGATACCAATTTGATAGACCTAAGGAATGCTTAGAAGAAAAAGTTAGAAGCAAATGTATGTTTCATGAACTATTCACTTAAAATTGGATTTAATTGTCAGTTTTAAACAGCAAATATCAAATCTCAGCAGGTTTGTTTTGTCTTAGATCCTGATTTCTGTATTGTAGGAATTTTCCCTATATCCCTTGTAGTTGGAGCTTTATCTTTGTGGTATCTGATAACTTCAATGGAGGACTTAGAATTGAGAAACCGAGAACAGATAAACCAAAACCCTGTATTATTAGAAAAAATGGGTCACTCAAAACATCGATTGAACATTCTTCTACCTCTAATAGTTCTGAATGATGCCATATTTCTTTGCATCTAACATGAAATAAAATTCTATGAGGTATATGGTTCTTTAACTAAAAATCTCATTGGAAATATGGACCAAAATCATGTCTCTCATTTTAAGCCTACCTTATTTATATCTTCTGTGAAAATAACAAATAACTGCTTACTTTCCTTAAACTCGGCACATATTTCATAACTCTATGAATGAGTATTTTCTGTCTTTGCCTTGAGCTGATAACTGATTATATTTTACTGTTATTTTAGGATTGATTTTTATCTTACACAATTACTCTCTACTTCATATTAATGTGTTTGTCTATCTATAGGAGTTTTAGAAGTGATAATATATGTCAGTTACAAGTGAAAATGAACTGCTATGGAATTGGGTAAAAAAAAGCAAAAATTAGGAGTGATAAATAGGGAAGGAAAATGGTTAGGTCAGGTTAGCTAATGAGGCAAGGAAGTGGGAAATGTATTTACAGGTATTTTCGCTTATGCACTATAAAATATATTGCTGAAACAGCCTGGGCTTGCTAATATGCAAAACCATTTCTGAGTTATATTTTAGTTTCCATAATTACTAATTTTACCCTGGCAACCATCAACAAAACTAATAATTGAAATAGTAGCATGATTTGCTTCTCCTAGAGTTGGCTGAATGTAGTTAAATTAAAAATAAAGTGTTATTGACAGTAGCTTCAGAAGATAAAGATCCACAGTAGTGATTTAACCAGAAGGTGATTAAATTTGGTGCATATATATGAAGGATCCTGTTTCTGAAAGATTTTTATATTGACTCTTCTTAAGGTCCTGGTTCTAACAGCTCCCTAAATGAATCACTAACAGTAATCTCAGGCCATAGCTAATGGAGATGCTACGTTTATAGCTCAAGGGTAAAATATTTGCTTAAGGAATAGGTTTGCTAAACTTCTTTGAGACTCTTTTTCCATAATTAATGAGTTGATTAATTATATGTGTACTATGAACGATGGTGTCTGGATAATGATTACTGACCCATATGCAGCTCCCAAACCACAACGAACTTCAAAAATTCAATTACAAGGTCCAGATGCTGTATACTGCATATGTAAACTGTTTCCAGGAAGGAAGTCTGCATATTAATAACATTGCCTATGTGGGTTATCTCTGCCTAGTGACTATTTTGCAAAAATAGTTCTTGGAGACAGCATATACTGATATACTGAAACTAGACTGTTTCAAGTATTTTTCAATCTCCAGGTATTCTGTAATTAACTCAGTTTCATTCACATTTTTATTTCAAATATGCTCCTTCTGTTTAAAATGTTATGTCATATTTTTATGCCCAAACAGTTTCCTTCTAACCTTTTGGGGAGTGGTGGAGTGCTTACAGATCGTGCTCAAATGACTCAGAATAATGTTTCGGGGGAGGGGGAATCTAAAGTGCCAAGGATTGAATTGAGGTTAAGCAAATCCTTGGTCTTAGAAATTAGTTTGGCTCTAAATTTCCAAAATAATGTGACCTTAACCAATCATGTTTTTCAGATTTACCTGCTCTTCATTTGTAATGTAGGCTTTCACTGATAGCTCCTGAATGTTATATAGCTTTAATATTTTATTATTGATTTTATGTATTATTATTTTTAAAAATAATTTTATTGTACCACCATGAGACATACAATTACAAAGACGTTCATGTTTGGAATTACAAAGATGCTAATATTTGGGTTTCAGTCATACAGTATACCATACCGATCCCTCAACCAGTACCCATTTCCCACCACCAATGTCCCATGATTCCCTCCCCCTGCCCGAACCTGCCTATATGGCAAGCACTTTGTCTCTCTCTCTCTCTCTCTCTCTCTCTCTCTCTCTCTCTCTCTCTCTCTCTTTTCTCTTACACATCAGGCTTGTAATACATACATTTAGAGGTTATCATGTATACCTCTTTGCCTATATTCAATGCTCAGTTCTAGGGTGGTATTATCATTTTCAATAGTTACTAGTACACTGCTCTTTTTCTGTCTTGCCTAACCTCTAATTCCAACACACTTGTGGGAGATTCCACCCACTGACAAGACCTCCTGATCCATGTTTTGCCTGGACTTGGATATTGGTCATTTAACATTTGTGTTCCCATTGTTCATAGATTTGCTTCAGCAGGGGCCAGTAAAGTCTCCATTCATTGGGAATGAGGTCCATTACTGTTATCATACATTTATTTTTATATCCAGCAAATAAATGCCATCATTCTATATCTGTCCTTTTTCCTCTGACTATTTTCACTTATCATTATCCTCTCCATGTCCATCTATTTATAGGCAAATTTAATAACTTCATTTTTTGTAAAAGATGCATAGTATTCCATTGTGCAGAAGTACCAAAGTTTCTTTATCCAGTCATCTGTTCTTGGGAACTCTGTTTCCAGATTATGGCTACAGTGAATAGTGCTGCTAGAGCATAGAAGTGCAGATGGTATTTCTGCTGTGTGTTTTTGACCTTCCAGAGTAAATTCCAAAGAATGTTATTGCTGGGTTAAATGGGAGCTTAATTTCTAGTTTCTGGAAAACGTCCATATTGTTTTCCAAAAAGTCTGCACCAGTCGACATCCCCACCAACAATGGATGAGAGTCCCTTTCTCCCGACATCCACACCAGCATCTGTCATTCTTGCTCTTTTGCACATGTGCCACTCTCTGTGGTGTGCGATGATATCTCATTGTTGTTTTGATTTGTATCTCCATGCTGATTTGTGATGATGAGCATTTTTTCATATGCGTTTCAGCCATTAGAATTTCTTTTTGAAAGTTTCTGTTCATTTCTTCTACCCAGTTTTTGATGGGGTTTACATTTTTCTTCTAGTAAAGTTCTACCAGTGCCTGTAATATTCTCAGTATTAACCCCTTATAAGATGGTTATTGGGTGAATATTCTTTACCACTCTGTGAACTGTCTTTGTATCTTGGTCACCATTTCTCTGGAGGTAAAGAAGCTTTAAGTATTTGTGGTGTTTCATCTTTGAAGATGCCTTTAACTTCAATGTCGTAGAAGATTTACCTTATGTTTTCCTCAATGTACTTTATAGATTCATGTCTGATATTGAGATCTATAATCCATTTTGATCTGAATTTTGTGCATGGTGTTAAAAAGAGTTCCAAATTCATATTTTTACTCATAGTTACCCAGTTTTCTCAGCACAACTGTTGAAGAGGTTTTCTTTGCTCCATTTACTACTTTTGGTTCCTTTAGCAAAGATTAAATAATCATGTATTTGAGGATATATTAGACGAAGGACAACCATGCAAGCAAGCAGGCTTCCGGAAAGGATTCAGCACAATCGACCATATCCACACTGTAACCAAGCTCATCGAGATTTGTAGGGAGTACAAGATGCCGCTCTGTCTCACCTTCATTGATTTACAGAAAGCCTTTGATTCTGTGGAGACTGAAGCAGTCATCGAAGCCCTAGCCAAACAGGGTGTTCAACCCCAATACATCAAGATCCTTCGTGAGCTGTATTACGGATTCACCACCAGGATCTCACCATTCTACAAAGAAGTGATCATTAATGTGAAAAGAGGGGTTCGACAGGGTGATACCATTTCACCAAAACTCTTCAGCGCCACCCTCGAGAACATAATGCAACAATTAGAATGGGAAGGAATGGGAGTGAAGATAGATGGTCGGCAACTACACCACCTCCGCTTCGCTGATTACATTGTTCTAATAACACCACTCATTAGCCAAGCTGCACAAATGCTGGCTGACTTTGACCGAGAATGTGGAAAGATAGGTCTACAGCTGAATCTAAAGAAAACAATGTTCATGAAGAATGAACTAGTTCCAGAGGCCCCATTCACTCTCAATGGAAGAAACATCTCTGAATGTAGCAGTTATGTGTACCTAAGTGGAGAAATCAACATGATGAAGGACCTAAAACCTGAGCTGCACAGGAGGAAGAGAGCAGCATGGAATGCCTTCAAAGGCATCGAAGAAATAGCTAAAAGGACAAAGAACCTCCAGCTCCGGGCACATCTCTTTGACTCCACCTTTCTCCCTTCATTAACATACGCCTCAGAGACCTGGGCCCTACGAAAGCAGGATGAGAATGCTATTCGGGTCTCCCAGAGAGGAATCGAAAGAGCTGTGCTTGGAATATCATGCCTCACTCAAGTGAGATAGGGAATCCAGAGTTCTGACCTCCGTCGCTATTCCAGAATCAGGGACGCTGTCTTGTTTGCCAAGGCATTGAAAATCAGATGGGCTGGACATGTAATGCGATTTGGAGACAACCGCTGGACCAGAGCCGTTACCGACTGGATCCCACGGGATGTCAAAAGATCACGTGGCCGCCCACCTACAAGATGGTCAGACTCTATTGTCAAGACCCTGAAGGAACGGTTTGAGGCTCTACATATTCCTGAATCAACCAAATGCCATTGGGCTACATTGGCACGTGATAGGGTCCAATGGAAATGTTACTGGCACCTGCTAGAGCAAATCGATGAATAACGGGATTCAAGTGATCAAGTGATATTTGAGGATGTGTGTCAGAATACTATAATTTCTGAGTTTAAGTTAAGATTATCCATTTCTATTATGGTACATTTGTTTTATAAAATATGCTAATTTTTCAACTTTTTTAAAATATTTCATAACTTCATTTTACATTTATTCTCCTCTTTTTGAATTTTTTTCTCACAATAATTTATTTTTATCTTTATGTAAGCTCAGAATTGAAAAGAAATTAGCATCCATTAGTTTTGTTTCATTTACTGTTAGTTTTAAACTGTGTGACTGATAGTATTAGTTACAGAACCAGTCCATAGTCTCTGAATCCCCTTCAAGATTCTCTTCAAACTATTCCTTTGCTCCACCTTTAGGCAAGCTCAGCCACCCCTTCTCTCTGCTCCTCTAACTCTCTATCCTGCCAGGCTCTCTGCTTCCCCAACTCACTCCTGCCAGTCAGGCTGAGAACCCAGTCTCAACTGACTCCTTAACTGTTTTTTCCAACTCTTATATATCCCCATAATTTGGATATCAGTCATCCCTTTAAGAGTTAAATACCATGGGGCCGGAGCGATAGCCCAGCAGGTAGGGCATTTGCCTTGCATGCGGCCGGCCTGGGCCGGCCTGGGTTCGATCCCCGGCATCCCATATGGTCCCCGAGAACTGCCAGGAGTAATTCCTGAGTGCAGAGCCAGGGGTAGCCCCTGAGCATTGCCGGTTGTGACCAAAAAAGCAAAAAAAAAAAAGAGTTAAATACCATTCTTAAAAGGGATCTCTTAAATGGTCCCAACATATTGTATTTTTATTGAGAAGTACAGATTGAAGGACATCTCGTTATATATCCTGAACCATATTCTTCAAGCCCAAAATCAATTTTTCTTAACCCAATAGGGTCATTAAGTATATGATGATGAAATTTCAGAATCTTGATTAATATCTTGATTAATATACTTCTCATAGTAACGCTTTCTTTAAGCTTGTTCTGGGTCCATCAGGTTCCTTTGCTTTTTTGGGTATTAGGAATTTAATTTTATAGATAATAGAGGATTTAACTTAGGGAATATAATAGATGCTCAGGAATTAAAATGTTAACATAAAGTAAATATACAATACCTATTCTGATCTTAAATACAAGCTGACCAGTTCTATTTATGGGGATAGATAGAAGAAAAGGAACTATAATAATTCTACCTATGGGAACAATACAAAGAAAGAACTATAATAATCCTATCTGCAGGGTAATACAAAGAAGGAACTATAATAATTCTATCCATGGGGGAATACACAGAAAAAACTATAATACAATATGTCAATCAATCCCTAGACCAGAACAGAGCTTGTTGAATGACAAAAACTCATTATAATACATCATCAAACCAGTCCCTGAACCCAAAACAGAGTCTGTCACCAAATGTCCAATTGTTGCACAATGTCGTGATTTATTGTCAGCATATGGAGTTCATAAACAGTGAGAGTCTTTTGTCCAATTTTGATGGAAGCATGGGACTGGACTGAGGTTTGAAGAATGGCTTTCCACAGCAGTAGTGGTGGTAGTTATGGCAATGAATCAATTATCAGGATAGCAATAATCAGGAAATCAGTGGCTTATAAGGAGTACTGAAGCCTCCTTTCCACGAGTCCATCAGGTGCACTATATTTTGGGAATAAAATACTTTTAATTATTATAAGTGATGAGCATTAGGGGCTTGGTATGAATCCAAGTCCAGGGACAGAAAGAAAGACAGGAAGATCTTCAATTAAAACACAATGAAGAGAAAGAGAAAGGGAAAGAAATAAAGAACCTGCCATGGAGGTGGGCTGAGGAAGGGGGAAGGGAACCGGGGACGTTGGTGGTGGGAGATGGGCACTGGTGGAGGGACGGGTGCTGGAACACTGTATGACCAAAACTCAAACATGAACTTTTTAATTGTATATCTTTTTATTTGTATATCTCACGGTGGTATAATAAAATACTTAAAAAAAACACAATGAAGAGAACATCCTAAAGAGAAAGTAAAAGATAGTAGAAATTAAAAGTGATAGAAAACAAAAGGGAATATAAGAAGTCATTAACTCAAATATGGTGTCCTGGTATTGCCCAATCAGCACCTGTGAAAGAAGCATGTAAAGGATATACTTAGTGCTATAGGAGCTGGAAGTCTTTTTCTACAGGTCCTCTGTTATCTCACTCTTCTTTGTTTTCCTTGGGATAGCCCACAGCTGAACATTGGAGGAATGTGATCCTCTGGGAGCCTGAGAGCTGAATCAGATGGTAGAATTCTACTCCAGATGAGGCATTTAGGAACCTAGAGTTTCTCTGTGACGGTGTCATCTACAGAGATTTAAGCACAGCCTTTTTCTCGGATGTGGAGGTTACCCCCTAACCATGCTTTAACAATCTTTACCCAGATGACCTTTAACTCTCAAAGGGATGGCCAATAATTTATGATTTTTGTCCATAAAAGACATAAAACAGTGTAAACATAAAAACTTGCTTTGCAAACGTTATTGCACATTATTTTGGGGGCTTGCGATTATTCCTCAAGCATTTAGAACGCTGTGTTACCCTTTGTTCACAGCCCTCTGTCTCCTACTTGTCAGCCTTAGGTTTTGCATTGTAAATTAAATACTGTTTTTCTCTTTCCTATATGCCCTTTACATATTCTTATGCTAGCACAAAGGCATTTTGTATAGACACAGGAAGACAGTTAAGACTATGCATTTGTGGTTTAGAAGTGAACTAGCTGAAATATTTACTAAAGGACATCTATCATATTTCCTAAATTAAGACCTCAGTTGCCCTTACATTGATTCTAGTTCCTTACATTCCAAAAGAATGGCCTCTCCACAGGACTCAGATGGATCCAGGGCAAATGGTAAGTAAGCTACCATGACCTCAATACAGATGACTAAGTGCAGGATAATAAGCTAAGAGCCAGGTCATGGAACAAATTCAGTCCTGACCCAAGTATAAGCAACTGATTTCAGACCATTTAGGATTAGGACAAAATTTGGCTAGAGGACTGTAGTCTGGACTTACTGCAAGATGCCACCTAGGAAAAGCCACCTTCATAAATATCTGTATCTTTTGCTGTGTTTACACAGAATGACTAGAAATATTAAAATGATTGTTCAACAGCTAATGAAAGGAAAAACCAACATACTAGGATTCAGCCTTTGTGCTGGGTAGGTCCAAAGTCCTAAGGCAGGTTTCTACCTCTGGGGGAAGATCCCATGGTAGATTGCCAATGAGAGGAGATTTTACCACCTTCTCATTGTTTTGAGAATCATGTCCATTCACCTCCTGCATCACCCAACCGCCAACCCTTGGGAAAATTTAAAGAGCAGACTTGACTTCAATAATGTGCCTTCTAGCCTTCTAGGTGCCTTTGGCTACCTAGTAGCCTGTGTTCTTTTGTCCATTGTTCTGTGGCGGTGTGTGTGTGTGTGTGTGTGTGTGTGTGTGTGTGTGTGTGTGTGTGTGTGTCTGTGTGTGTTTTGCGCACACACACTTAACATGCTCTTTCTTCAATCCTGAATGTGCCAGGGGACCCTGCTGAACCCCAATATCTTTTCGGGACACTGCTGAGTCCCAACAATTTACAAATAAAAGTGGAATTTATGTTTCAAAAGAAGTTGGAATATAAATGAAAATAAGAATAGAAAAATGAATTACTGGGTCCAGAGCGATAGTCCAGCGGGTAGGGCGTTTGCTTTGCATGCGGCCCACCGGGTTCAATCTCAGGCATCCCATATGGTCCCCTGATCACCGCCAGGAATAATACCTGAGTGCAGAGCCATGAGCATTGCCGGGTTGACCTAAAAAAATGAATTACTATATTCAAAGAAATCAAATTATAAAACCCAAAATAATTAAGCAATAGCCCCTTTAAATATTGGCCACAGGGAAAAGGAATCACCATATTGCTTTGTTTTTAAAACAATGAGTAGCAGATATTCCTGATAGAATAAACAAACTGATTAAATGTCTTATTTGGCAGAGATATCTTGTTTGATTACCATAGGAATCAAGGTACTTGCCTTGTAGGCAGCTGACCTTCGTTCAATCTCCTGAACTGATCATCGGGACACTACCTGGGTGATCTCTGAGCACAGAGTCAGCAGTAACTCCTGAACACTGCTTTGTGTCTCAAGAAATAGACAAACAGAAGATAGCTGAAATAAAGTAAAATTTCCATTCATATAAATTAATTGAAAAATACAGAGTGTTCTAATTTGTTATTTCTAGAATCCTCTAGATGTGGAAAATATAAATACTAATATAGACCACAGTGAAACAA
Source organism: Cryptotis parvus (assembly GCA_021461705.1). Taxonomy (NCBI): domain Eukaryota; kingdom Metazoa; phylum Chordata; class Mammalia; order Eulipotyphla; family Soricidae; genus Cryptotis; species Cryptotis parvus. The sequence goes on from JAJIBD010009583.1 coordinate 34,870, forward strand.
ATACACATTGTTACATTAGATGATATGATTATCCTTAAATCATCTGACTTCTAAACCGTACTTGTCTCCAATGATTCTGATCTACAAATGTCCTAAAGCTAATGTTAACATGTTCAAGCAAACAGAATTTGTTTGTATAAGTAAAAGGTAATTTTAACAATTCAAACAAAATAATATTCCCAAAATCACTCTGACTAATCAATAAATAAATGTACACATAGCCAAGATTTAACACAACCTCAGAAGCAGGCACTTTCTAGGATAAATTGCCATTCATGCATGGTGTGTAAATGACTTCCAAAATTGTTCTAACAGATGCACAATTTTATTTTATTTTTTCCTCCTTCTCCATCTGCTCCTGACTTAAATTCTCCTTACTCTATTCCTCAGGAATAGCTCTCATCTGCTCTGCTCATATTTGCTTTGAATATTGTAAGTTTTATTCATTGACTCAGTTTTCCTAAAAATATGGTTCTCTAAGAAATTTTCCCTAAGTTTATATTAAAATCACTTTAAAAATGATAATGAACTGAAATTTCTATTTTTCATAATACTACAAAAGTTAACCCTATGTATATAAATATATTAAGTTATTTTGTTACTATAAAACAAGTAGAGGTTTGTCTTTTGTCACTCTAGTGCCCACCAGATGATAATACTAAAAAAGGGAAATTAGATCTAATAGAGTATTCAAAAACAATTATCTATTTTAACTCATGCACATAATAATCACTTTGTCTCAATCAATTGCTGCTGCTTTGTACTACACACACACACATATATTGCTTTAACTTATTTTCCAAGATGCACTCTTTTTTTGTCATTAATATTCTTAAATAAAATTAATGAGCTTATATCCATTTTCTTGCTTAAAACTAAATTTCTAGATGCTTCTGAGCATAGCTTATTAATTTGGGCTGACTTTGAGAAAAAAAATGGAACTAACTTTTTTTAAATAGATAAAAACAGTTATATGCTTATACATGTGTATGAATTTTATAATCCTTAGTAATGAGACCCTAGAGCAAGATAAACTCATTTGAAAAAATAAGGAAAGTTGTATAATGGTTGAGTTATAATACATAGTAATTATATGTAATGTATATTAATAATAACTCAAGATTTTTCTATAAATCAAGTGAATTCAGCATGATGAGAAATCTACTTAAATAACAAATATCTTCAAATTCCTTTATAGAAAAGTGTTTTCCTGCATGTACTTTCTTATTGTCCCTTATTTTCTCCTATTGAAGTGCTATTTCTATGTTTTGATGTCCGCTGTGTAACTTGTTTACTTAAGTACATTTTATTTGACTAAACTGTAATAGCAGGAACCACTCCTTTTTATTCTTTTATCTCTAACATCCACTCCATAAACATTTTTGCAGGATCATATATATATACTTTGAAATGAGTGAGTGACAGGAATATGTTAGGTTACGGTGGTTCTTTGTTCAGTTATGTTCTACATCAATTCCTCCTACTTTTCTCTTATTTAAACATTTTTGTAGTAAAATAAATATTATAGGGATTTTATATTTGAATAGTCTTGTTTACCTGTGCTATAATAGTTTTGGTTATACAAACACCATAAATTATATGTGTCAGTACAGAGCAAGGTTAACACAGGTTGATAAATGCTCCCATAGGAAGTAATGAATACTCTATTTATAAGAGATTGACATCAGGTTGTAAATTCTGAGAAATGTTTTGTCATTTTTCTTCTGTAAAATAATTATAATTATTTACACCATGACTATTGTTGGATCTACCTACTACTTCAAAACGTTTTGCTAGGACCCTTCTAGATTTGTAATCTAAGACTCTGGAATTTTCCAGTACTTCAGAGCTTTAGGTAATTCTTTGGATTTCATGGATCCTAATGATTAATTGAATTATTGTATTATTTTTCATTTCAGTGCTATAACTATTTTATTGTTTTTGCTTTAGGGTGACACCTGTCTCTGCACTCAGGAATTACTCGTGGCACTTCTGGGGGATAATGGGAGACTGAAATTAAAACCCAGGTTGTCTGATTGATAAAGAACATTCTACCCACCATAATATTGCTCAGCTTCCTACAGTGGTATAATGTTTTATAAATATTTATTTGAGGCACTGTAATTTTCAGCACTGCTAATGACTGAAGCCCAATCATGCCTTCATGTATACAATGTAATAAAACCATTTCGTCTCTCACAACATCTGTGTGACTTTCCTCACCCAGAAAGGCAAAATTGAAAATACTATCTTTTTGTTGACAAAGCATAGTATTAAACTAATAAGAATACTTTGTAAACCTTACTATATGTCTATTTACATGCATTAAAGTTTATATCATTTTATCCTGAAATAAAAGCCTTCAACGGAGTAATTATAAACTAGTTGATTATTTTAAACCAGTTTTAAAGACATAAAACATTTTCTCTAAATATGCTATCTTTTCCAGGTGATCTATCTTTTACATAGAACATTATTTCCCACAAAATAAAATTTGTACACTTTTTATAGTTGAACTTGCTATTATGGATGCAGAACATTTATCTTAAAAGTGCTTGAGCATATTTGGTAAAACATATAAAGCTGTTTGAAAAGCATTTAGATCTAAAATCATTATCAACTATAACACAGTCAGTCTGTGAAAAGAGTAGAATTCTTATAAAGCTATTTATGAATATTATGTGACTCAACTAACACAGTGCATTTATTTCCATATTGACATAAAAATCAAAGATGTTATACTTACAAAATTAGATTGGCATTTTACTGAGCACTCCTTACCACTATGGGTGACTGTTGGAGAAAGCAATCAGCAAAATGAGAGCTTCTCTGACCCTGGAGGATCAAATCACAGTTGGAGGATCCCTTTGGAATGTGTGCTTTTTGCTTTCCTGGCTCCCAAAATGACTCAAACGTGATAAACTTGTGAAAATGTGCTGCAAGGTGTAATATGTTACTGACATTCTGAACTGTCTGGACTGCATATGTGACTGGGCACTGTTCTGCTTCACTCATAACATTTACCAGGTGAGATGAGAAATTATTAGTGCTTTTGTTGCTCAGCAGAGAACTGAAGCCCTGTAGCACTCTCTCTGTCTGTCTCTATCTGTCTCTCTTTTCTTTCTCCCTCCTTTTGTCTCTCTCTATTCACCTCTCTCTCTTTCTCTCTCTCTCTCTAAGCAAGTATACTGCAGAGAGTCTAAATAGATCACTACAAGCTGACATCCCATGTTATGCTTAGACAGTTAAGTTTTTCTACTGCAGTCTTAAGTTAGTATAGGTGATATTGACCTAGTGGTGAATTTGTTGGTGGAAGATTGACAGCTTATCTCACTCATAATGCATGCAAAATGCCCACTGTTGGGGACCAAACCACAATACTTATCATATTACAATAAGCTGTGAATGAGTTGGGGGACATCTAGACATGAGTTTGTCCTGTATGTGCACACATGGGATTAGAAAGCTAGTGTTGCTTTCTGTTCTGCCCTTTTCTTTTCTTTTTTTCTTTTTTTTTTTTTTTTTTTTTGGGTCATACCTGGCAATGCTCAGGGGTTTCTCCTGGCTCTACACTCAGGAATTACTCCTGGCGGTGCTCTGGGGACCATGAGGAATGCCGGTGATTGAATCCGGGCCGGCATGGGCCAGCCACGCAAGGCAAACACCCTACCCACAGGACTATTGCTCCGGACCCTGTCCTTCTCTTTTATTACATTGTCCTCAGCTGCACCTCCATTCTTTTTGGATCTTAGAAATATCCCCATCCTCTCGGCCTTGCCCAGTTGCCAAGTTGCTTTCTAACTGCCTTCTCTATCTTCTCTGCATAAGACACCTAGATTTGGGTCAGGGGAATCAGAGAGCTACTAAATTCTCTCTATTTTCACAGTGATTTTTGCATTTTCAGATTATTTTGGGAACTTTCTAGGTGTAAAGATTGAGGCCCTACAAAATGTGAAATATTTTGCCAACATTTTCTATTAAGGTATAGTTAGGAACTGTAAAGACATATCTAGACTTCCTGTATCTGTATCATGGCCCAATAGTTTTGACTATTTATGTTTTCAACAATAATCTTTGTTTAAGGGCTAAGGATATAGAACAGAGATCAAGGGGCTTGCTTGATTCCTGCCCATCAGATAAGAAGCCCTCAGCCATATATGTGGAGCTAGGCACACTGCCAGCAGTGACACACACTTCCAAAAAATGCTTGGAAATATAAGATTTTTTTAAATTTATGAATAAAAAGTCGGGAAAATATGTTCATAGAGTTTAAACAACAATTTTCACATTTGCCTTGCATTTGTTTGAATAGCATCATTTGAGATATTTTGCAGATGAAACTGTTGAATTTAATAAGCTTCCATTACCTTCTACATTCTAGGGTTCATAGAAATAGTTATAAGGGTTAGGTCAATTAATTACCTATAGACAGCCGACCCTACTTTGATAACGGCATAGCACATGGTTCCCCCACCATTGCTGAGAGTGGCTCAAGGATGTAACCAATCACAAATACTTTCTATGTTTTATATTTAAGAGTTTTTTTGTAAACACATATTTATTATATTTCTATTTAGTCTCTTATCTTTGCATTTATGTTTTATACATAAAAGTGAGTAAAGTAACTACATTTTCATCATTTTTATAAATAAGGCAAAAGATTTATACAATTTGAAGAGAAACCAGAGTTAACATGTTTATCAATAATTCTAATCATTTACCTGTCCAGGTAATGACTGCACAAATATTTACTGAAATAAGTTAGGTAGATATATTATAAAGTTCAATCAGAATTGCTATGCATTCTTCAACTTCAATCACTTACTTTTATCTATGATTTGAAGCAGGATCAAAAGATATTTTCTCTAATGAATCTAAAAGTTTTCATCCTCATCAATATAATAGAAGCATATCTAAAAATAGGTAGGATTAATAAAGCATTTTATTCCTGGTCAGCTTACCTGCCTCCTACCTTCCTACTTCTTACCTTCCTTCCTTCCTTCCTTCCTTCCTTCCTTCCTTCCTTCCTTCCTTCCTTCCTTCCTTCCTTCCTTCTTCCTTCCTTCCTTCCTTCCTTCCTTCCTTCCTTCCTTCCTTCCCTCCTTCCTTCCTCCTTCCTTCCTTCCTTCCTTCCTTCCTCCTCCTTCCTCCTCCTCCTTCCTTCCTTCCTCCTTCCTTCCTCTCTTCCTTCTTCCTCTCTCTCCTTCCTCCGCCCCTCTTGTCTTTTCTTTCTTTTTTTCTTTCTTTTCTTTTCTTTTGTTTTCTTTTGTTTTCTTTTCTATCTTGTCTTTTCTCTTTTCTCTGTTCTTTCCCTTTTCTTTTCTTTTCTTTTCTTTTTACCTGTCTTGTCTTTTCTTGTCTTGTCTTGTCTCGTCTTGTCTTTTCTTGTCTTGCCTTTTTCTTTCCTTTCCTTTTCTTTCTTTTCTCTTGAACCATAGTGGACAATGCTCAGAACTAACTCCCCAAGGTTTTCTAGTATAATAGTGATGGAAAACAAACATAGCCCATCTGTATACAGAGTATGCTTATGGCACACTGAAGACTTTTTGACCACTATAGAAACATATAGGATTATTATTCAACTCATTTTTTAATAGAAAAGCCAAAAGGATAGAAAAAATGATTAAAATATTTTGTGAAAGGCATACAATTAAATTGGGGAGGGGATAAATATTTAAAATGAATTTTCAGATAAAATAAAATATTAGTTCAGTAAGGCCTTAGAGAGCAATAGACTTACCTTTATTTTCTTTTCTATAGAGTGGAGTCTACAAATTTAGATATAACTTCACATTGTAAAACCTATATAGAGAATAACTTCTCCATGGGCTTATTTATAAGACATTTTTACGAACATCATTGATAGTTGTTGCAGTGATGGCTCAGAATTTTTCAGTCTTAATTATTTTTAAAAACAAAATTATTTTCACATTGAGTCTAATAACTACAAAGTTGCCTTTTCTCCTGAGTGAGAGTAGAATTAGGTTTTAATTAATTTATCTTAAGAACAATTAGGTTCATCTTTCAGAGTAGCAAATGATGAACTTATATTTAGAATCAAAGAACCTATAGTAAACTACAAATTCTTATCAGCAAAAACCTGTTACCAAACTTGCTAAGACAAGTTAAGTTCTAAAATCAGAAACCTGGGTTAAGTAATGAAGTGTTATAGATAACAAGAATATCAACCTTCTCCTTGTCTTTCCAAAATATAGTCAAAGAAATCCGATGAAATGGTGAATCTCTTTACCAAACAGAACCAAGATTTGCCATATTGGCTAACCAAAATAAAACAATATATCTAGTATATAGGGATACTAACCTATTGAAGCAAAATTGTGTCTATTTTCGAAAAGACTACCATTATGGATAATTTCCCTTTCCTTTGACAGATAGGAGACATCATCATATATAACTTACATAGATCATGTGTATAATTATTAAAAAGTTTTGACTATCAAAATTTATCATATATCTTTAGAGTCTGGGTCATTACTTGAAGACTGGTCTTTTATATGTATAGTCTATGTTGCTCTGGAAAATAAAATCCATTCCCTGATAATGGAGGTCAGTATATAATCAAACTTTTTCATTAGTTTGTTTTACGTTACAATCATAATTTATCTTTAAACTACAAGATACAAGTATGAAGTAGTTTAAACTAATGGAATAAATATCTAGGATTTGATTAAAATTGCTAGAAAATATGATAATTGTTTTTATGTAATGTTGGAGGACAGGTTTAGCTAACCTGGGAGCTTTGTTGTTTTGCCCACTCCCAGCTTAATCTAGTTAAGCCAAGCTTCATTCTAATGAGACCTCTCTTCTATGTAAACACTGCTAGAGGGTGTGGCAATTACAGAAGTCACCTTGATTGAATAACTTTTGACTTATACATCTACTAAGACTTCTATGTTTTCTAGATTGAGCAAAGCTCCTCTTTATACCGACTGCACCCAACGTGGGACAGTTAGAATTTACCAGGAGACTACCACCCTGGCTACGTTGAAACTATAGGAAGACTATAGGAAGGATCATACTTGTTTCCTCTAAGCAGGTGAGTGTGACCCTTTCAGTACACGAGAACAAGATACTCAAAATCACCCTGGTGCAAATAATAATAAGAAGGACCTTGTGGGTACCATCTAGATTACATGAAGCTCATGAAATTAAGATGTATTACTTTATATCAGCCCTCTCTCTCTCCAGTGTTTTACATAAGAGATAATCTTGGGATTAGTCTTGGCATAACCTTTGTTTATACCTGCAATAGGGTGTGGCACTACACACTGTTTAGAGTTCTTTGTTGACATGACCCTCCCTGGATTACTTTGGTGTATATAAGGGGACTTACTTGAGGCCCCTTCGGCCTTTTCACTTTGGCTTTTGGCTCCTGTGGCTTTTGACTTTTGGCTTTTTGCTCTTTGGCCTTGTGCTCCTTCTCCTGGGTAGGTCTCATCTCAGGTGAGATCCTCTCTCTTTGGTGGGAGACTTAGGCTCTTTTGTATGATCTAAGTTTGGACCAGAGCTAGAGTTTGTTCATTATATTGGATTGCTGTGGAAGAGCTTTTGTACTATTAAAAGCCTTTTTGGAACTGCACCAGACTCGTGAGTTTTCATCTGTTCTCCTGGCGTCCTCAGAGGTAGAAGAGAACTTCTGTCCTGACACTGTTGGGGACCCCAGCAGCATCCCCGATAATGTAATACATATTATTGTTATTTATGTAATAAATAAATATCATTGGCTGTAATAATCCCAGCCAAGTTGCTGTAAATAGGTAGAGAAGGATGAGATTTTTTTTCCTTCAAATAAGATTAAATGATGCTTGTTCTAATCCCCAGAATCTGAAACTTAACTTTAGTTGAGTACAAGGTCATCTAAAAAGGTAGTTAGGATAAGATAAAATCATGTCCTTTTTTCCTAATCCGTTCTGATTAGTCTTATAAAAAAAAGATGAAGACTGTTAGGTGATTATGTGATGACTCAAGAAAGAAATTAAGTTAAAATGAAGTCAACTATATCAGATTCTGATTGTCTTCATAACTAGAGACATAATAACTTCCACACAGTGACAGTAAATCCTGTGTGAATATTCTGTGAAAAAACAAATATGCCAACACCCAGGTGTCAGATTTCTAACCTCAGAAAGTTGTCAAAATAAAGTCCTGTAGTCTTGTGTTGTATTATAAACTCTCTTTAGATAGCCCAAGTCTACTGACATCTTGCCTCTTACAACTTAGAGTAAGCTCACCTGAAAATAGAACCAACTCATAAAAGTTGATAGAAAACATTTTTGTTGGTCCTCACCCTATAAAGCCACCACCCTTTATATGGATCAAAAGCATGACTCCTCAGAAATGGCCTGATGCTTTTACTATACTCTAGTCTTTTAATATTTAAATAAAAATTAATTAAGAATTCTATAAGCAGCATAAAACAGCCATTTTCAAAATAAATGATTTTATATATTGTCTAAGACTAGAATACTTAAACAGATTCATGGAAACTAACAAGAAAACATTATACTTTTAACACTATAAAACACACGTCTACATGACAAAATGTATCATAAAATATGAGACACATCCATATACACAGCAGCCATTTTTTGGGTGTGTCTATTCTGCACGCAGATAATAAATGTAATTAGTTATAAAGTGATTAAAACCGATATGCAAAGTAGAAGCACTGAATTTTTCTGGATTACAGAGAAGATAATTTCAAATTATAGGGATAGAGACAGAAAGATACATAAGATAGTATTAAATAAAAAGGCAAATAACATAAAGGCAGGAGAAATAATGACCAAAGAAAGGAAGGATAAGGTTAATATAGCATAATGTAAAATTTTCCTTTATATGGTAAATTAGGTTATAAGGAGACAAAACTCTAGTACTAAAATGGAATTCGTTCCTTTATCTATGAAACATTAAAAAACCTATGTCTCTAAGTCTCTCTCTCTCTCTTTATCTTTCTATCTTTCTTTCATTTCTCTGACCTTTAGTAATTTGTTTTGGATCACTCATGAGTGTTTTGGATCACTCATGAAGGTAATCATGGTTTTTTCTTGTTTCTGTGCTGAAAAACATGTCTACAGGTCCTCAGGAAGAGCACACAATGCCAGAGACTGAACCAGAGATCTGTTCCTGGTATTTTGTAATTTTGAAACAAAAGAAAAATTTTGTCTGATTTCCATATATTTGTGTAAATATCTGTGAATGAGTGCATGAAAATCACATAATAAACTATACTCAATCAATACAGTGAGATCAAATTCCTGGATAACAGTAAAATAAATAGGACATATGTGATTAATTTGATGGATTAAGGGAAAAAAGGATGTTTCTGTTTTGATATATATATATATATATATACATATATATATGAAAACAACATATTATTTAAATATTTCACTAATAGTTTGCAATTTAGTAAGTAGCAATTAAATATTCAGAAGAATACAACTCAGTGGAGAATTTGTTTATAAATGAGTTGGTATGGAAGAAAGGGACAAATGCCACAAGGTATAATGATAGATCCTGTCCACTCCTAGATACCACTTCACTACAACTTCTAAGTCTATAATAGAGGAAATGAAACATTATTTAAAATGGACATACGGGGCCGGAGTGATAGTCCAGCAGGTAGGGCTTTTGCCTTGCACGTGGCCGGCCCATACCAGCCCAGGTTTGATCCCTGGCATCCCATATGGTCCCCCAAGCACTGCCGGGAGTTAATTCCTGAGTGCAGAGCCAGGGAGAAACCCCTGAGCATTGCCGGGTGTGACCCAAAAAAGCAAAAAAAAAAATGGACATAAATCATCCTGCAGTATCTTTACAGATTGGTAGCCGAGGACTAGGACTACACTGTAGGAAGAACAATAGGAATTAATGTTTTAAACTAATACTTCAGCATTCAGGTCTCTGCCACAGTTCTACATTTGCTGAGACCAAACAGAAGTCAAAAGACCCAGATATTGTGGTATGAATAATTTCCAGCTTCCTGGGAGATAAGCAGGATAATAAAAATATGTTACATGGATTTGAAGGAGCAGATGGAAGGTGTTATTCAAAGTTAAAAAGTTATCTTCCAGCCCACTCCAGGAACATAAAGAGCCTAAAACCATTCCATCAGGTCATGGGAATGAGGTCTATAATTGTTACTGGTATTTGGCATATCAAATATGACACAGGTAGCTTGACAGGCTCTGCCATGCGGGTGGGATGCTTTAGTAGTCACCTCAAAACTCAAGCAATTATTGATGAACCATGCAGCCACAAAGAGGCCGAATGAACCTGGCTGTGATCAGCTCTTCTGCTGGGTGGAGCTCTGAGGAGCGGGGAGTCTGGATGTGGAAAATGGAGCCCCTCATAGTGTGGGGGGGTTCCTCTGGCTTCTTGCAAGGCTCTGCTGGGGTGGTGGGCCAGGGCTAGAACCCACAATCCTTCCTGGGAACCTTGTGATCAGCTGGACACAGGGAGAGCAAGTAGCAGCTCTGCCCTGTGCGTGTGAGTCACTGGAGCAGCATACTTGAGCTGGGCTTCATATTACATATATATGATTTTCTTTCTTTCATATTTCATATACATAATTTACTATATACATAATTTTCTCTAATTTTTATGTTTTAAATATTTTTATAATAAAAATGTGATGATAGAAGCACCAAAGCCCATTCTCATGGCATATTTTAAATATATTACAGAGAAATATAGGTTTTGTAGAGATAATCAGGAGACGAAAGCTCTTTATTAACATAATTATTAAAGTTCCCTCTAAGTTTTATACTTAAATATGTGGAGCTTCTTAAATAGACCTTTGGTGTAGATTCTAAATTAAACACAACTTATGTTTTCACCGTAAGCTTAGCAGCAATGACCCTTTGCTATTGATTTCATTCACTTCTTAAAAGATTTTGGATATTTTCTAGATCAGTTTATACCGCATGATTCTGACAATGATGCAATCAACCTCCTTAATTCCAATATAAGTAGCTTCCTCTAACAATTTAAGAGAAATGTGTTTTGAGTACAGATGTATTTTATGTTCAATTTTCAGCAGTGGGGTATTGGCCACACTGCCTGTGCTCAGGAGCTTTTTCTGGCTCTGTGCCAAGAGTAGTACTGCATTTCTCAGGAGTCCATATTTGGTGCTAGAGATTTAAACCAGAGTTGGCATGATGTAAGGGAAGTACGTAACATCCATACTATCCCTACAGCTCTATCCTTTATATTTCTAGTAAAAAGAATAAAAACAGAATAAAATTACAAATACATATTTAGACTTATTTTTTAAAATAGGCAATAACATCTTTAGTTGAGTCTATGTCTATCAGTAAATAAAAAATATATATATATATATATATATATATATATATTTTGCTTTTTGGGTCACACCCGGAGATGCTCAGGGGTTACTCCTGGCTCTGCACTCAGGAATTACTCCTGGAGGTGCTCGGGGGACCATATGGGATGCCGGGGATTGAACCCGGGCCGGCACAGGCCGGCTGCGTGCAAGGCAAACGCCCTACCGCTGGGCTATTGCTCCGGCCCCAATAAAATATATTTTTTATAAATTAAAATCATCAGAAATTAATTCATCAGTGGCAAAAATATGTGAGAGGGGAGCTAGTGGAAAGTTAGAGCAATTGGTAAATTTTCAATTATTGGGCAGTATTCACATAGTGTGAACATAACATTTTTAAGCCAAAGATAGTGATCTCAAATATCTTTTTCACAAAAAGAAATATAGTTGTATTTTGTAAAACACAGTGCACTCTACGTACATTAGATATCTTCAGTCAAAAAAAAAAGTTTCATTTATACAATAGAGACATGAACTTGAAATTTATCTTGAAATAATTTTTATCTATTTAATGATCAGCAGTAACTTCTTATCATCTATTTCTAGTTGCCATTTAAGTTACCAGTTGAATTTTTCTGGGAGATTTAGGTATCAGTAATGCTAGTCAGTAGTGATAAGTAAGAAATATAACATTAATAAAAATAAAAGGATAAGATAAATAAAAAATTGGACTACACATGCATTTTTAGAGAACAAACTTAAACATAAAGACATCAATTGATTCAAGGCATTTAATTTGAAATAAAGTATATGATAGGATGTAAAAAGTGATTTGGGTTTTCTTCATTTGTTTAGCTCTAGCTTCCTATAAAAAAAGAAACAGCAAGAACAACCGGTGCTGGCGTGGATGTGGGGAAAAAGGAACTCTGATCCACTGTTGGTGGGAGTGCCGTCTGTTCCAGGCCTTTTGGAAAACAATATGGGCATTCCTCCAAAAACCAGACATTGAGCTCCCATTTGATCCAGCAATAGCACTCCTGGGAATATACCTGAAAGACCGAAAAACACATAGCAGAAACACTTTCTGTACTTCTTTATTCATCTCTGCGCTGTTCACTATAGCTAGAATCTGGAAACAACCTAAATGCCCGAGAACAGAGGACTGGCTAAAGAAACTGTGGTTCATCTATACTATGCAGCTGTCAGAAAAGATGAAATTATGAAATTTACCTGCAAATGGATGGTCATGGAGACTATCATGGTGGTGAAATTAGTCAGAAGGAAAAGGACAGATATAGAATGACTGCATTCATTAATAGGATATAAATAGATACCAGTGTTTTACTAAATGTGTGAAATGGTAATGGCAGATTAAAACTCACCATTGAATATACACAAAGAGACTTAAGTGATAAACTCTAAATATCTGCAGGGCTAGCCATAATGTGTAAAACAAGAGGGAGAGAGATGCAGAGACAGAGAGAGACAGGGCTACCTGCTGTTGAGGAAGCCTGGGGGTGGGTGGGAGGGGTGGTGGTGGTAATGGGGCTCAGGTGGAGGGCTGGGTGCTGGAATACTGTATTACCAAGTACCAATTATGAACGCCTTTGTAATTGTATGTCTCATGGTGGTATAATAAAAAGATAAATAAATAAAAATACAATAAAAAATGCACATGATGGCCTCTAAGTGTATGTAGTGCAACCCACAATGTGTAAGAGAAGGAAAAGAGAGAGAGAGGGAGAGGGAAAAGAGATAAAGAACCTGCCATTTAGGCAGGCTCTGGGAGGGGGAGGGAATTGGGGACATTGGTGGTGGGAAATGGGCACTGGTGGAGGGCAGGGTGCTGGAACACTATATGACCGAGACCTCTAAACATGAACAATGTTATAATTGTATATTTTATGAATATATAATTTTATATTATATTGTGGTATAATAAAATATTTGATAAAAAAAAAATTCATTCAAATTTAAAAAAAGCTCTTTTAAAAAATTATACTTTTAGACAAAGAAGATAGTGTGTGAATTTCTGCAAAATATATACAAATATCTGTATGTTTTCAAATGTAACTTAAAAGATAATGTACTAGCTATCAATCAAAATATATTATTAAAGTCATTTAATTACAATAAATGGAGTTTCTCGGTGTTCTGATAATATTTTTAGTTTGTCAACTAAATGTGTATTGATTCTGGCATTGGTAAAAATAAGTGATTGTAAAGCTTGGTAGGCAGTAATTAATCATACCACAAAAAATCTGGATAAAATCGATTAAATAAATCATACTTTGTTGCTGTGTATTTAGTCTCTTAAAGGAAAATTACAAGTGATATCTCCATAAAATATAGATATGTTTTTCTAATTTTGAATTTTCATCTTTTTTTCAGTGTGTGGTTAACTGATATATCCATATCATTATGAATCAGAGAAGCATTCTTCAACATTTTTTACACCTATGGACAAATTCACAGAGGGACGGTTTAAGAATGCTTGTCCACTGACCACTGGAGAAAACTGTATTCAGCTTTTTGGAGATAAAATGCCATGTATTTATATACTAGCCCTCTTTCTTTTATTTCTTTCTTTAGGGCCAGTATTTCATTGGTGAGTTTCAGACTTGTATATCTATCAAGAGTTGATAGAGCAATGTTGAAGTGTCCAATTACTATTGTGATGCTGTCAGTCATCTTTGAAGTTATTAGCAGTGTATTAGGTATTTTGCTGGCCCCTCATTAGGTGCATATATGTTTAGGAATGTAATTTCTTCCTGATGTACATATCTTTTGATTATTAAGAAGAAACTTACATTGTTTCTTCTGACCTATTTCAGCCTGATATCTACAATGTCGAATACTAGTATGGCCACTGGCCTTTCTGGAGGGTTGTTTAAGGAAGGATTGTGTTCCAGCTTTTAACTTTGCTCTGCTTGCTCAGATGCATTTCTTGAAGGCAGAAAATCATTGGGTTCAATTTTTTTTGTTCCATTTTGCCACTCTGTGTCTCTTAATTGGTACATTTAGATCATTGACATGGACAGAGATTATTGTCATGGGATTTTGTGTCATCTTTCTGTATAAGTTTGATGTTCTTTTGGGTTTTGTCTTGTCTTAGAGTAGCTCATCCAGCCCTTCTTTTAAGGTTTGCCTTGAGTCTATGAAGTTCTTGAGCTGTTTTTTATCCAAGAAGCTGTGTATCTGTCCTTGATATCTGAATGAGAGGTTAGCCAGGTAAAGAATTCTTGGTGAGGAATTCATTTCATTTAGTTGATTCACTATCTCCCACCACAGCCTTTGATTTCAGACGGTCTCTTTTGATGGGTCTCCTGAAAGTTGGATAGATACTCCTTTTTATAAAATTTTCTTCTTTGATATTTCCACTTGAATATTTGTGTCTCCATGAATGACATCAATTATTCTGACTAGAAATTTTGCTTCAAGAAATAAAAGAGGACCTGAGGAAAGGGAGCCACATTTTCTGCTCATGGATTGGGAGAATTCACATTATCAAAATTGTAGTACTCCCCAGAGCTTGATACAGATTCAATGTGGTCCCTAAAATGATACCCATGACATTCTTCAAAGAAATTTACCAAACACTCCTTAAATTTGTATGGAATAACCACCCCCCCCCACACACACATACACACAAAAACAAATAGCTAAAGCAATCCTTGGGAGAAATAAGACAGAAAGAATCACTTCCCCCAACTTCAAACTCTACTACAAAGCAGTCATAATTAAAACTGCATGATATTGATATAGAGACAGACCTGTGAACCTATGAAATTGAAGTGAATATCCTGAAACACACTCTCAAATATATGATCACTTAATCTTCGATCACTGTATCACTGTCTTCCCTTTCATCATTGATTTGCTCTAGCAGGCCCCAGTAACATCTCCATATGTCCTGTCTCATGCTAGTAGAGCCCAAGGGCATCTGCTTGCTCCAGGAACATAAAGAGCCTCAATCCATTCGGAATGAGGTCTATAATTATTACTGATATTTGGCATATCAAATACAACATGGGTAGCTTGCCAGGCTCTGCCGTGCAGGTAGCATACTCTTGTAGTCATCTCTAAGTCCAGCATTTATTGATGTACCTCACTGCCGCAAGCGGCTGCACAAGCCGGGCTGTGATAGGCTGATCTGCTGGGTGGAGTTCTGACGAGAGGGAAGTCCGGATGTGGAAAATGGAGGCCCTCATGGAGTGGGGGTTCGTCTGGCTTGTTGTAGGGCTCTGCTGGGGTGGCGGGCCAGGGCTAGAACCCGCCATCCCTCCTGGGCCCCTTTGTGAGTGGCTGGGCACAGGGAAAGCCAGTAGCAGCTCTGCCCCATGTCTGTGAGTCTAATCTTCAATAAAGGAGCAGAAGTATTAAGTGTATTAAAGAAACCCCCTTCAACAAATGATGCTGGGAAACCTGGGCAACTACATGTAAAAATACGAACTTAGACCTCCTTCTAATGCCATGCGCAAAAGTCAGATGAAATGAATTAAATACCTCAACCCCACACATGAATCTATAAGTTACATTGAAGAAAACAAAAAAACACTGCACAATATCGAAGCTAAAGTCATCTTCAAAGACAAAACACCACTGACAAAGAAAATTGAAGCAAAGATAAACAAATGATATTATATAAACTGAAAAGCATCTGCACCTCAGAAGAAACAGTGACCAAGATACAGAGACAGCCCACACACTGGCAAAGCATATTAACCCAAGGTTCATCTGATAAGGGGGTTAATATCCAGGATATACCAAACACTGGTACCACTTTACAAGAAGAAAACAGCCAATCCCCGCAAAAGATGGAGAGAAGAAATGAACAGAAACTTAAAAAAGTGGAAATTCGAATGGCAAAATTCATATGAAAAAGTGCTTTTCATCATTAATCGCCAGGGAGGTGCAAATCAAAACAACAATGCGGAATCATCTCATACCACAGAGACTGGCACACATCCAAAAGAGCAAGACCAACTAGTGCTGGCGTGGATGCAGGGACAGAGGGACTCTCATCCTCTGTGCTGGGAGTGCCAACTGGTCCAGCCCTTTTGGAAAACAATAGGACAGTTCTATATGTTCACCCAGCAATGCCACTTCTGGGGATATACACAGGGAACCCAAAAACAGCACAGCAGAAAC
Organism: Cryptotis parvus; assembly: GCA_021461705.1. NCBI lineage: Eukaryota > Metazoa > Chordata > Mammalia > Eulipotyphla > Soricidae > Cryptotis > Cryptotis parvus. The sequence continues at coordinate 51,326 of JAJIBD010009583.1, forward strand.
ACTATCTGCACTTCTATATTCATCACACCTTTATTCATGACAGCCAGAAACTGGAAACAGCCTAAATGCCTAAAAACAGAATACCAGCTAGAGAAACTATGGTACATGTACCCAATGGAACTCTATACAGCTGTCAGAGAACACAAAGTCATGAAATTTACCTGCAAAAAGGAACAACATGGAGATTATTATGCTGAGTGAAAATAATCAGAAGGTTAAGGTCAGATATAGAATGACAGCATTCATTAATGGCATATAAATATATACTAATGTTTTATGGATTGTGGGAAATGGTAACACCAGACTAGAACTCCGAATTGAATATACACAAAGATTTAAATGATAAATGCTAGATATCTGCAAGGCAAGCCACAATGTATAAGAGATGACAGGCAGAGAGAGAGGAAGAGAGAGGGGGGAGGGAGAGAGGGAGGAAGGGAGGAGGGAGGGAGGGAGGGAGGGAGGGAGGGAGAAGAAAAGAGAAACCTGTCTGCTATAGAGGCAGGCTCTTGGAGGTGGGAGGGAATGTTGGGACATTGGTGGTGGGAATGGGGCACTGGTGGAGGATGGGTGCTGGAACACTGTATGACTGAATCCCAATTATGAATATCTTTGTAATTGTATAATTAAAAAAGAATGCTTGACCAGGAGATGGATTGATATTCTGAATATTATATGTAGGTGGCATATTAGATTTCGCAGTAGCAAGCATCTTAGTAAGCTTATAAGCAAATGTTAAATAGAAAGGAAAATTGGTGAGGAAAATACACAGGTAACTGGAAGATTAGTGAAGGGTATTTTATGATTCTTATATGCTTCCAGTTTAGAATAGATAAAAACAGGCACACATGAAACACTTATGTAGAAAAGGAAGTGAAAAATATGATCTAACATTATCACAGTAATTTCTTAACATTTGATCCACAATCCCTTCCAGAAGAAAAATTTTCAGTGGTTCCCTGGGACCTTCTGTAGCAAATAGACAGCAACCCACAGTCCCCTAATTGTGCACAAGGAATTAATAGTCCCTACACTGACTGGATTTTTCTATCATCCCATTAAAAGCCAGTGTTACTCATATGCTAAACACTGGTTTAACATTAATTTCTGCATGATATGAGTTAAAAATGCAAGAATAGAGTATTTCAGAGATACTTGTTAAAATATAATCTAGCTTGCATATAAATGTGAAAGTATTAATTTCTTATATTAGTCATCAAAATAATATTTAATATAAGGTGATTTTGTTTAGGAAATTTTTTCATACATATGAAAGTGTCAAATATATAAATATGTGATTATAATCTCATTTATGTCAAGAGGCAGAATCTTCATGAACTACCTAAAGGGTTTGGCATTTTGTTGCCTTGATACCCAACTTTTATTTTCAGAATGGAAGTCTCATTTAGCAGATAACAATGTTTTAACTGGTTTTTTAAAATTTTTTTAATCTTTTGACGGGATGCCAAAAGATCATGTGGCCACCCACCTACAAGATGGTCAGACTTCTTCATCAAGACCCTGAAGGAACGGTTTGAGGCTCTTCATATTCCTGAAGCAAGCAGATGCCATTGGGCTACACTGGCACGTGATAGGGTCAAATGGAAATGTCACTGGTGCCTGCTTGAGGAAATCGATGAACAATGGGATGTCTAATGATCTAGTGATCTAGTGACCCTTTTTATGAAAAAATCAGTTTTTCATTCAATATGTTATTGTCACAAAAGAGTAATTCTTTAAATTGCAGCTTTAAATTATAGCTTGTCTATTTTTTGTTTGGGTTATTTTTTTCAATTTCACAACAGTTCAAGTGATTATACACAGTGCTAGGGGTTGAATATAGGTCAATCCATGATAAGGCCATGAAATGGTCTTAACCAATGTCCCAACATTCCCTCCCACCTCCAAGAGCCTGCCTCTATAGCAGACAGGTTTCTCTTTTCTTCTCCCTCCCTCCCTCCCTCCCTCCCTCCCCTCCCTCCCTCCTCCCTCCTCCCTCCTCCCTCTCTCCCTCCCCCTCTCTCTTCCCCCCTCTCTGCCTGTCTTCTCTTATACATTGTGGCTTGCCTTGCAGATATCTAGCATTTATCATTTAAATCTTTGTGTATATTCAATTCGGAGTTCTAGTCTGGTGTTACCATTTCCCACATTCTGTAAAACATTAGTATATATTTATATGCCATTAATGAATGCTGTCATTCTATGTCTGACCTTAACCTTCTGATTATTTTCACTCAGCATTCTACCCCTTCCACTACCTTTCTGGGCCCCCAGGTGCCATTCTTTTAAAAAAATTGCATTAAAATGTTTTCCATTTTCACAATACATACAATGACATAACAAAGAACAAATGTTTTTAATATGCATTTTGAACATTCAATTTTTAATACCTTATTTTCCATCTAGAACCATTTCCTAGTGAGTTCTTTAATGTAAGTTCCAACAGGAAAAATAATGGCTAACCTCCAGTAGGCATATAATGTCTTTTTTGTGACGGATTTGAAATAAGGAAAACTATGTATTAAATAAAATGTTAATTGGAATATAAATATTTTAGATTAGTCATTATAAAAACAATCATGTATAGATTATAAACTATTTTTTCTGCACATAATTTTAATAATCACACAATTTGTGATGCTTTTTCAACACTGAAGAATAAAAATATTATCACCCCAGAGAATAAGACATGTCATTGAGAACTCAAATAATATTCAGCCTGAGAAGAGGTAAAAATCACTTGACATTGTTAAGCATTGGCAAAGACAGAATTAACAGCTTGTGCTAATGCAAATTGGCCAGAGTTTGTTGATATAGATGAATATGGACAGATGGTTTTCAGTAAGAAGTATCATCATCGGTTTCCTATTTAACAGAAATGAAGGACTTTGTATTTATGATTGTATAAAAGAAAATCATGAGAATGAAGCTGTTTGATTTTTCTCTATGACAATTTTCTATCATGTAAGAGCTCAACTAGCAGAGTGACTCCTGGGTACTCACATGACACATGACATTGATAGTTTATTCTGATTGTGTTTCTTGCCCACAATTATTGTCTATAGTTTTTTTGGGTTTCTTTTTACCCTCAGAACAAACTTAATTGTCCTTTACTTTTTAGTTATGCAGCTCCCTCCTTAGGATTTACAGGCCATTGCAATAATGGGAATTTGAGATAGATAAGGGAGCTATACAATTTCGAGTTTAATGCTATAGATAGGGAAAACCAGTTTATTCTGAGATCTATTCTGAGTTAATCTGGTAGATCTTGAAATCAAGAAATGCTGCTCAGGGATAAAAAGTGCTTGGTGGAACAGATGTTAGCAAGACAGAATAGATGTCCAAAGACAGCACAAGTAGAAGGAAATATAGAGAGCAAAAATAGCAGCCCAAGAGATGTGACCTAAAAAAGAAAGCAGAGGAAACAGTGAAACAGGAAGATCTACAGATTGATAGTTCTAAGAAAAGTTTATTTAAACTGAACTTTATGCATTTCCTTACATGAAGACTCTAAATATGGTCAACTCTAATTACAATATAAAATAGATTAACACATATAATAAAAATTGATTAATGTATAAAGGTAATCATAATTAAAACAACTGAACCTTAAGCCAAATAAATGTGAAGAAGATAATTAAGATGTGATTGCATTTCCTTTATAATGACTTTAATCAAGATGTAACTACACTGATGAGTATAACTAAAATTACATTAAATTATGATTTCTGAAAGAGATTCAAGAATTCTTAAAATTTAAATATATCCAATAAAATTCAATATTAAAGCCATGATTAACACTAAATGTTTTAACAATATAGAAAGATTAAAGATGTAATGATACAACTTAAGCCTGTACCAGAGTAGAAATATTTGATATAATTCTAATTTTATTTCATTTATTATAGTTATAATTCTCTTTCATTCAAAAGGTCTAGGTTTTACTCTTCTGTAATTAAATAATAACATGGATATTGATTTCACAACTTGCACTAAAGAGATAAATTAAGAGATAAATTAAATAAAGAACCACTTTTTCTCACATAATTCATTTGTTTACTTAAATGATAACAATAATTGTTCCATACACTTTTAACAAGCATAATACAATACTTCCATTCTTGAAAATAGTGCCCTCTGTGAGCTGAACAGAGTGCAGTGGGTAAGTCATCTGCCTAGCCTTATTAGGTCTTATATGTGAGCCTAGCATGTAGTTGATCAAGATTCAATTCCAGATTTCCCAGAGCACTGCCAGGAGTGATCCCTCAGCACATAAAGCACAACTAGGTATGACCTCAAATAATAAAAATTATTATTTAATATAGGTGCTGCTGGCCTGAGCACTACAAAAATTATTATTGAGTGCTCCTAGAGTTTGCCAGAAACTTCAAAAGAGTATAATATTAAAATAGATTAACACTTTTAGAAAAAGTTGCATGTGTAACTTTATATGATACTTATTTTTATTCATCTATATGAATTTGTTCATGTATATAATATATACACACACATATATATTCTATCTATATATATATGCTACCTACATACATGTATATGCACACACACAAACACACACACACACATATATATATATGTATACACACTACCTATATTAGGTAGAATCCATCATGCTTCTTTAAATCACAACATCTGAAAGTCTAAAATTTTATTTTTTTTTCTTTGCTCCATACTGGGTGCTTATTAATCAATGTTGTTACTACAGTAGTACATAAACTTTACCATTTCAGACATAGAACTTATCACCACGATGCTCAATATCATACTCATCCTACATATATAATAATATACAATAAATAATATTTATTATAATAAATATATAATAATATATAGCAATACATATAGCAATATTTAATAATATAATACTCATCCTACATTATGAATCTAAGTACTAAAACACCCAATTTCTTTTTTTTTTTGCTTCCATACACATTACTTTTATTTTTTAATTTTTTAAAATTTTTTATTTTTACAATTACAAAGATATACAATTAAAAATTTCATATTTGGGTTTTGGTCATACAGTGTTCCAGCACCCATCCCACCACCGGTGCCCATCTCCCACCACCAACATCCCCGGTTCCCTCCCCCTCCCCTAGCCCTGCTCCATGGCAGGTTCTTTATTTCTTTCCCTTTCTCTCTCTTTCTCTTTTCCTTCCCCTCCAGACTATGGATTACAGAACATATATTAAAGGGTTGTCATGGTTATCTTTTTGCCTCTATTTAATGCTCAGTTCTAGGTTGGCATTAGTACCCTCGACAATTGTTAGCACTCTGTTCCATTTTCTGTCTTACCTAGCCTCTGACTCCCACATGTTTGTAAAACACCCAAATTCTGTCTGTATTCCTAAAGATTTTATCTCTGCTAGACTTCCTAACAGTCCAATATTTCTTTTTTAAGACGAGAAAAGTGATGTTCACTTTCTCCTAATTCTTACATCTCTGATCATTTCCTTATTAATTGGCTTTTGTTGATTTTAGTTTTAAAGACCCTGATCGATAGTAGGAACTATAGCATGGCATTGATTTTCTTGTAACCAGGTAGAAGCCACCAGCAGACAACAGCACTTCTGCTGTATTCTGTTTATCATCTATTAAACTGTTGTAACATATTGTTTATGGTATTAAGTCTATTGACCACCACAATCCATAGGACTTGTCAGAATCTGACAAATAATCATATTGACTATGAGCTAAACTACAATAGGTGCAGTCATCATACATGTCTATTGGTATGCCATAAACAATTCAAAGACACAATCACATGACATAATTAAGTACTTACCCCTGATATAAAAAAAATTTTTTAAGTTAAAACCACATGGTAAAATAACATGAATATTAAAATTTCAAGATTTTTTGTAGAGGATTATTTTTCTACTGTCACCAGAAACTTAAATGTCAGCAACATTAGATATATAATACTTCAAGCAATATATTCTTCATTTATAGAAGAAATTAAACCTTTGACTATATATATATATATATATATATGTTAGAATATAATCCAAGTTATAATATAGTTTCACCTTTAAGGAAAACATGCTTTTTATAATATTACATTTTAAATGTTTACTTTATAGTCCTTTTCTGTTATGCACCATTTCATAATAATAAGTTTTCCATATGTTAATGTTATAACTGAACAAATGAACAGTTATAGTCTTGTAACAAAATATTATAAACCAAACATATAAAATTTATTAAGAGAAATAAGTGATAGTAATAGTGCCCAAGCTGTGTTCAATCTTCAAACTATATTTGGACCCTAGAAGTCCCAAGAAGGATTCTTGTGTGCCAGAAGTAAGCCCTCAGTACCTCTGGGTGTGTGTCCCCAAAATAAAAAATAAAAGCAGTAACACATTGTGAGTGAGTACCTTTACATAAAATTCTTTAAAAATAAACAAATGAAATACTAATAGAAAAATTATGTGCTATGTCATGTTGAGGTGGTAAATGATTGACAGTCATTAAATCACATAATACAAGTATTCAAAGTTGCTAGAAAAAATATTAAGAACTTATCTAAAAGGATGAATTTCTAATCTATGATTTTTAAAAGCAATATTTATGTTCAAATATGCATGACATATGTATTGAAAAATAACATACAACTACCTTAGAATAAAAAGAATTCAATGCTCAACCATGAGTGCTATTGAAGAAAGATAAAACTTGTTGAGCCAGTTTTCTACAGACAATAAGGAACCATGTTTTGGAATAAGAATGCAATGCATACTTGAATTAATAAGCAATCTTAAAATGATCTACATCAGAAACACTATCTGCACTTCTTATTCATCACAGCTCTATTCATGATAGCCAGAGTCTGGATACAACTTACATGCCCGAAAACAGAAGACTGGCTAAAGAAACCATGATACATCTACACAATAGAATACTATGCAGGTGTCAGAAAATATGATGTCATGAAATTTACCTGCAAATGGATGGGCATGGAGACTATCATGCTGAGTGAAATTAGTCAGAAGGAAAAGGACAGATATAGAATGACTGCATTTATTAATGGGATATAAATATATACCAGTAGTCTACTAATTGTGGGAAATGTTAATGCACCAGGCTAGAACTGAACATTGAGTGTACATAAAGGGATTTATATGATAATACCAAAATGTCTGTAGGGAAGTCACAATGTATAAGAGAATAGAAGAGAGAGAGATGGAGAGAGAGAGAGAGAGAGAGAGAGAGAGAAAGGAAAAGTGCCTGCTATAGAAGCAGGCTGGGGGAGGTAGGAGGAAATTTGGGGCCACTGGTGGTGGAAATAGGGCACTGGTGGAGGGGCAGAGAATGGAACAATATATGACTGAAATCCAATCATGATTTTTTTGTAATTTTGCATAGCACAGTAGTATAATATTTTTTTTATTATCTGCATCAGAAATTAACATAAGGCTGAAGAGATAGTACAGGTAGTTGCATTCAGCCTACATAGTTTGTTTGGTTTAGTTTTTGTTATTTATTGTTATGGCTTTTGGGTCACACCTGGCGATGATCAATGGTTATTTTTGGCTTTGCACTCAGTAATTCGTCCTGGAGGTGCTCTGGGGACCATATAGTAAGACAGGAATCAAACCAGGGTTGGGCAAGTGCACTGCAAACATACCTACTGTACTATAATCCAGCTCCTGTCCTACCTGGAGTAATCCCAGCACTACCTATGACCCTCCCAAGCACCACCAGGAATTATTCAGGAGAGCATAGTGGAAAATAAGCCCTAGGACAATCCCCATTTTCCAACCAAAAAATATAAGAAAGATTAAATGATTAAACTAAATGCATTTTTCTTTTGTGGGAATAAGACGTCATATAAATTTCTTATCCAATTCCAGTGAATTAAATAGTGTACATACTTATTTATACTTATTATTTTGAATGAAAAAAGTCAATACAGAAACATTTGAAGAAGTGAAAAGGAGAATTAATATTCCCTAATTATGACTCTCTACTACAAAATGTAAAAGATTTTTACATAATCTAGAAAATTTGTACTATAAGGATTAATTCTCAATTTGTACTATAGATTAACTCTCAAAAGAAAATATTCTTTGTATAAAGTTATTATTTAACCAGCATTCAACAGCTAAGAATCTCCAGTACATTTCATAAATACCACAGGTGAAAGTAAAGTAAATGGGAACATGCCAGAATCTAGGGTGCAAATGAATGAGTGAGGGGACACATAACAATGAAAGATAGTAAGAGGGCTTGCAGTTGCAACAAATTTCCAAATATCAGATTATATAAGTAAGTTTTAATCTACGAAGATCTCAATTAATTTTAAGACTACACTAGAACTAAAAGATTTCCAGACATGAAAAAAACTATTTCACATGATGCGATTGTCACTTGTGTCTATTCTGATCTCATGTACTCTCTTTTCTGAATCCTAACTGCTATTAAATGACAACATTTAATAGCAATACAAATCTCTATTTACTAGGACAGCTATGTGAATTTTAATTAAATCTGGTGTTTCAGTATTCTTAAATGATATTAGTGTCCATGTACATATATATATATATATTATATATTGATAAATCATCCAAGTAAATAGGTAATACTGTAGGTAAAAAGTGAGAAATTGGGGGTCGGAGGGATAGCCCAGTGGGTAGGGTGTTTGCCTTGCACGCGGCTGGCCTGTGCTGGCCTGGGTTCTATTCCCAGCATCCCATATGGTCCCCCGAGCACCACCATGAGTAATTTCTGAGTGCAGACTCAGGAGAACCCAGCATTGCAGGATGTGACCCCAAAAAGCAAAAGAAAAAATGAGAAATTCAGAATGTTTTTTCTCTATTTTTTAAAAATCTGCATGCTCTTGTTAACCTATTAAGTAGACTTTTACTTAGATTCAAAGAAATAATATATTCATTTACTTCCAATTTGATACTTTATAAGGAAATATTATTTTAGTATTATGTTTGTAGTATTAGGGATACATTGGCATACCCTTACTTTTCGTTAAAGATCTGATAAGCAGATAGCTATCTCAAAATCAAAGTGTCTTCAACTTTTAGCACAATTTAATGCACTATTTATGTAAAAGTTATGCTTTGAAGAAATGTTCTTTGTGAAACTAAAAATATGTTTTTTTTTTTTTTTTCCCCCTTTTTCTATTTTCTTGGTAAAATATGTTTTTTCTTGATTTCTTATGGCAATTTTAAAAATAAGATAACCGATCCATTTTCTAAATGACTGGAATATTCAGAATTCTATTTTTCATTTTCTTACCTACAGGAAAGAAAATGAACCCTATGCTTTATAAACTTCTCACAATTCTAACCTTTGAAAAATACAATCAGTGTCATTCATTAGATAAATAGTTATGCCATAGCCCATAGCACTCCATGCTAATTAGTTATCTTAAGGGCTTGCTGGCTGAAAGATGAAGATGTATTTTCACTTCAGTTCAATTAATTTCTTTTAATAGTTTTTGCATTCTTTCCTTTCATCAATTTCTCTCTTCTTCTAAGTTCCACTTCGCTCATTCATATCCTATTTTTAATTTTTTTCTTTTGAGATACTTTCTGATTTAGCCACTTTTCAAATTACCAATATTAAAAGTTGTATAAGTTTGAAATAGAACTTTGATGCAATATTTTTAAAAGGTATAAATGCAGTTTAAAACAAACAAAATTTTAAATTTAGCTACTTTGTTCTATCACAGGTTAAGAAAACATTTTTAAATGACATTCAATTTAATACATGAAATGAAATAAAGTTTTCATATTCAGAATGGTAGATAGAAAATATATGGTCATGATGACCCTATATGAATTAAAATACAAAATTTAATTAATAATAGAGAAATTAGTATCAAGATTGTTAAATATTCATTTGTCATTAGACTTAATGTTAGAATTTTGCCAAAGTTTAACTTAAAGTAGATAAGCTGTTTTATCAAGTAATTAATCTTTATGATCACACTCTAGAAACAGTGATTTAGAAACTTTGAAACTGAAGGCTGAGTACATCTTTAAAAAGGAGTCAAGGGGAAAATAATATGTGACAGTTCCCCCAAATAAACTGAGTTAAATTTAAAAAGAGCATGGGGAGAAAATGAGAAATGAATTTAATAATAGCTTGCTCATAGTGAGTAAGAATCCTGTTCAGGGTTGCAGCTACAGCACTAAATTAAGCCCCCTGGCTTTGTTTGGGTTAGATCCCTGTTGGAAATCCCACAACAAATATGGACTACCAACCACCACCAGAAGGGATACTGAAGCAGAGAGCCAGCAGGAAGTCCATACTTGGCTTGGTTTGGCACAAAACCACACAAAAACAAAAAAAGCTCAGTTCAGTCAACGATGTTGAAATATGCTCAGCTTTCTGTGCAGTTGTGGTTTTCTGGTTCCAATTCCAATAGATGTTTAGAAACATAACCCCAACAACAAATTTCCAGTGCTAGTAGGATATCCAAGAATTCAACTCAATTAAATTTATTTTAATGATCTACCTATCAACATGAGAATAGTTTCAACTCTCAGAAGTGGGATTGATCATCCAAGACAGCTCTCTAGTTCTGATATTGACCACAAGCTTCAGGTACCCTTGGGTTGCCTGGGCAGCTGAAGAAGAAGCTGAAAATGAGAGATTTCCTTACTCCATCCTAAGACCAGCTGCCTATAACCAGTCCATCTTACCTGTGTGTCTATTTGAATAGGCAACAATCAGAGTTCCCATAACACCCATGGTGGGTTTCATTAAATTACTAAGAGTATTCAGAATTAAAGACATGAATCTACGCATTTGTTGGATGACAGGCCTGGCTAGCTTGGTAGCTTTGCTGTTTAATCTACTTAATCTATTTACTCACAGTTTAATCTATTTACATGTTCTTAAAACAGGGTTCATGCTAAATTATTCTTCTGTGTAAACACTGATGGAGGGTGTGGCAGTTACAGAAGTCACCTTGACTCTGTATGAGTAACTTCTGAGTTATTATAATATATTTAGTATGACTCCTATGTTATCTAGATAGGACACAGGTCCTCTTTATACCGACTGGTCCCAGTGTTAGAATTTACCAGGAGACTACCACACTCACTACATTAAGACTGTCATTTAGATTATAGGAAGGATCATACTAATTTTCCCTCAAGCAGGCAAGCATGACCCTTTCAGTTTACAGAGGACAAGATACTCAGAATCACCCTGGTGCAGATAATAAATAAGAAGAATCTTGTGGGTACCATCTAGATTACATGAAGTCTATGCAATTAAGATGTGATATTTTATAGCAGCCCCCTCTCTCTCCAGTGTTTTGATGTATGAGATAATCTCTACTAATCTAAGAAGGGGTTAGTCCTTGGCTTAATGATTTGTTTAGACCTGTAGTAGGGTATGGCACCACTCTACTCTACTCTGCTACTCTCTAGAAGCTGTTTTGCTGATCTTTGTTGAAAGGACCCTCCCTGAAGTTAGGATTACTTTTGTGTATATAAGAGGATTGACTTGAGATACTGCCTCCACTTTGGAGGGACTCTCTCTGGTGGAATCCTCTTTGGTAGGAGACTTGGGACCTCGTGCATGGTCTAAGTTCTGACCAGAGCTAGAGGTCTTCCATTATATTGGATTGAGGGGGTAGAGCTTGTTCTACTATTAAAAGCCTTTTGGAACTGTGCAGGTCTCATGAGTTTTCATCTGTTCCCTCTTGGCCTCGGAGGTAGAAGAGAACTTCTGTCCTGATACTGTTGGGGACCCCAGGAGCTCCCCATCACTCATTGAACTTTAATTTTGTTACAAAGTTTATTAGAGAATACTGTGGTCTTAAAAGAAAAAAACAAATGTCAAAGAGGGACGTTACTGAAATGAAAACATCTTAAATTGGGAAGCATTTCTAACCAGCATATACTGGGAAACAAACTTCATAAGAAAGTGGGTGGGTTGGTTTTATGCCAGGTAAAGAGAGGATTACATAAAAGTCTATACATATTTAGGAACGTTTTAGGAAAAGTCATCCATATTTATGAGGGAAAAGGGTGGTATGTATAGCTAAAGACAAAAATGTACATTGCTGGTTATTTTCCATGTATATTATGCACATGGTAAAAACCATCATCAACTTTATTAAGTTTGCTGTAGTAATGAGGAGAAATAGGATTGTAGATAAAGACTCCACTGTATCTCCAAAGACCAGTATCTATGTTAAGATTTCTGCTCCTTCTCAGTAAAAATGATCATTTGGATGGTTCTATCTGTGTCTGATCAAATATCAAGGAATGTAACACTCTGCTATTTTCAGAGAGGTATCATTTCCCTAACTCCAACTTCCAAATCAGTCTTTATGAACTTTCTTCACCCAGAGTTTAAGTGTTCTTTTTAATTTTTTATAAATCTATTTTTGTATTATTGGAGGGGCTACTTTTGAACATAATTATAAGTCAGTGGTTTTTAATAGAAAATAAATCAACAATTTGATGACCTATATAACAAGGGTGCAGAATGTATGTTTTCTATTTTCCTGCAGTTTTGTGTTTGGTCATGTTGCATGTGAAAGTACAATGGTTTCTTAACTGGGAATGTTGGTAAAGTCCCTCTGTTTGGACATTTTATTAGGTCATTTATTTAGTCAGTGACCACTGACAACTGATCACCACAAGTAACATTTTCCTCACAGAAATCTGGCCCCTAATTTCAAGTCTTGTCCAAAGTTATGTTGTTTTCATCACTTGATTACTTGATCACTTGACATTCCGATATTTTTCGATTTGCTCGAGCAGGCACCAGTAATATTTCCATTTGACCCTATCACGTGCCAGTGTAGCCCAATGGCATCTGGTTGCTTCGGAATACAAAGAGCCTTAAACCGTTCATTCAGGGTCTTGATGAAGCATAAATCCATTAATAATAATAACAAACATTATATATGGATCTTAGATTCTTTATTTGAATTTGAATCTGAAAGACAAATATTAAGCAATAGATACTCCTTTAGTCCAGTATGGTAAAATATTTCCAGTTCTAAAAAATTTAGATAGGCTTTGTGGATGAAACCAAGTATATGAGAAACACATGTTGATTACATTATTGATTAAATATGTGTGCTTCTTTCAAGTCACCATAGATAGAAGGTATTTAGAAAAACAGGCAAGTTCTTTGGAGTTCATAATCCTTACCTTCTCTATACATTTTATTTTGCATGAATTTGGATTTTAAAATTTACAAAGTACAATAAGGTCTCTATAAAAAATCTAAATTATAAACTATTTTGTAAGACATATATTAATTCTTAAGATTGCCATTTTAAACATGATTAGCATTTACTTTAACAACCTTCTGCTGTGTGAAACTGATGATGATATTACATTTTACTGCGAAAATTTTCTATTTAAAACCTCAAATTTTTGACACATTTCATTTATTAAAGCATTTTGTTATTTAGATTAAAAGTCAACCTGTTTTTTATAGAAAAAGTTTACAGTGATAAAGCAAATTAATGCCTTCACATTGTAATATTTTGAACTAGAAAATGTTGTATATGCCCCTTTTTCATCATTTCAGAGTTTTAAATATCTGTTTACCATTAAATATCATGCACATTTAATTGAAGTACACTGAGAATCAGTTTCAACTCAATTTTGTAAATCAAACACAATTCACAAATATCAGTAATTTGTTTCATTAAGTGAATCGTATATCAAGCAACATGCATGTAACAAAAGGAAAGCCCTTTTTAAAAGTAATAGAACACTTAATAGAACATTTTTCTAGGAAAAACATGGATCAGGAGACATAGCAATACCAGTCTAGGATAACCACAAAATATATGTACTGCAGCTACACTGTGTAAGGGAAGAGAGAGAGAGAGAGAGAGAGAGAGAGAGAGAGAGAGAGAGAGTGCAATAGTGGCAAGCTGGGGGGAGGGCAGAGGGAATCAAGGGACATTGGTGGTTGGTGGGAAATGTGCACTGGTGGAGGGATGGGTGCTGGAACACTGTATGGCTGAAACCAAATCATGAACAGTTTTGTAATTGTATTTCTCATTGTGGCATGATAAAATTTAAAAAAATAAAGCAATAGAGCACTTAAGAAATTTGATGAATAAATAGAGGATCATGTTGAGTGAAATTAGCCAGAAGGAAAAAGACAGACATAGAATGACTGCATTTATTGGCATGCTATTATAAATGAAACCAATATCCAAGATCAGGCAAAACATGGATCAGGAGGTCTTGTCAAAGGTGGAATCTACCACAAATGTGTGGTAGTCAGATGTTAGATAAGATGGAAAAGGGAACAGTGTGCTAATAATTGTCAAAATTGACAATACCAGCCAAGAACTGAGCACTGAATACAGGCAAAAAGATACACATGATAACCTCTAAATTTATGTATTGTAATCCACAGTGTGTAAGAGAAGGAAAAGAGAAAGAGATATAAAGAGAAAGAGAAAAGAGATAAAGAGGTAAAGATAAAGATAAAGTCTGCCATAGAGGCAGACTAAGGGAGTAGGAAGGGAATTGGGGACATTGGTGGTGGGAAATGGGCACTGGTGGAGGGATGGGTGCTGGAACACTCACAGTAAGAACAAAACCCAAACATGAACTTCTTTTTAATTGTGTAGCTCATGGTGGTAAAATAAAATAAAATAAAAAATAAATAAAATACAAAAAAGATTTATGGTGAATGATGAAGGGTGAGGGCATAACCTGCAAAGCTGGAAGGAAATCCCTCCAAGATTTTCCTATTTTCCCCATCAAATCTATCCCAACTAAAAAAATCACATAGACCAATATACAGAAGTACCACAGCAGTCCTAGAATTTAAGAACTTGGAAGAAAAGACCAGACAAGAATGGAAAGACAACACAGAAGTTTATTAAAGAACTGGCTGCCCATGAGAAACGTAGTGGGTCCTACTAAGAGGAATAAATATCCTCACTGTTGCTTTTGTACACGATTAAATATTTTGACTTGTTTGGGAGTCCTTTCTTATTCAACTTTTTTTCCACACTGGAGTGGCATCCAGTTGACCTGTCTAGTATCAAATAGTTAACAAGAATGAGAAATCACATTTCTGCTTGGTCTGTACTCTGAAGCACAGAGCATGCATGTTTCACTCTTTTTGTCCATCCTGGCAACGCTAGAAGTAAGTTTAAGGGTAAAGAGCATATCAGGGCAATCTCTTTTTATCGGATTGGGTGACTTTAGTTAGCAAACTGTCCTAGCCCTTGTTATTTGTATTGTAAATTTTTGAGGCTCTCTATAATTTGTTTCACCCTGCTGAAACATTACTAAGCCTATGGCTCTTTTGGCACAATTTTTTCTTCGTAATTCCTGCTCTTCATCATCTAGGACATCCTAAAGTCTTTGGGGTCCCCCATGCTTTATTATAATGTTGTTAGAATTTTTGTTTAGAATGAAATATATCATGCTCGATTGCTTTTAGATACTAAAATTTTGAGGACCTTTCCTATTAACATTCCAGCTTGTTTCTAAGTACTACTTAAAGTTAGGGTTATTCTCAACGAAAATGTTATTTTATATAAATCCACCTTCTCTCTGAAGAGGAAGTTGAAGCCTTATCAAAAGATTGCCTCAATGGTCCTCACCTAGAATTCCTCATAGATTGGTTTATGGTTACACCCTTGAAGATGCTGATTGAAAGTTAAAATTTAATTTAAGGATTCATTCTGGTGGATATTAACATTAAAAACTATTCCAGGTGAAATAAATAGTTTGACGTTAAATCAAAGCAAAAATTTCCTTTTAATTTCAATTTCTTCTCAGTTGATACTAACTTTTAATTAAATATCTTAATAGGTGAGATAGTTGCAAATAAAATGACGAGTAGTAATACCAGTCACTTAATATTAAAAGAAATAGGAAGAATGATGTAGCAATTCTTCAGAAAATTCATTTTCTGAATACATGAAAGAATATATTGACATGGGTAAGCAAGCAAATTTATTATGTATAGTTCTGTATTTGAATATATTTGAATACTGCTGTTCTTGTGACAAGAGAACCTATTGTCAGAAATTCAAAATTGCAAAAAATATATAAACTAAATTTTTTGAGAAAATAATTATCTGTCCTTGGTTGAGAATACTATTTTATCATTACTGTACAAACATGTCTGGTCTATCAATTATAACCATTCAATATCCCTCTAAATTAACTTTTATATATTTCTTTTTCTTTTTTGGGTCAGAAGCGACAATGCTCAGGGATGCTCAGGCAATGCTTAGGCAATGCTCCTGGCTCTGCACTCAGGGATTACTCCTGGCAGTGCTGGGGAACCATATGGGATGCCAGGGATCAAACCCAGGTAAACTGCATGCAAAGCATATACCCTACCTGCTGTGATATCACTCTGGCCCCTAAAAAGTTAATATTTTTATCTTCACATTTACTATGTTGATGGCCATGTTTGTGTTCACAAGGACACCAATGCCACTGATGCCTGTTTTGTCGCATGTCCCAAGGAACAGTTCTTCTCCGATGTCAAATACAGTGTGATGCGATTGACACCTTCTCGTCTCAGTCTGACCAATGATGTCATACTTGATCTTT
This sequence comes from Cryptotis parvus, assembly GCA_021461705.1. Classification (NCBI taxonomy): domain Eukaryota; kingdom Metazoa; phylum Chordata; class Mammalia; order Eulipotyphla; family Soricidae; genus Cryptotis; species Cryptotis parvus. Next base: position 67,882 of record JAJIBD010009583.1, read on the forward strand.
TGCGCTTGCACCATCAGATCCTCTTATATGCTTCTGATGCCAGTGTGTGTGCATTGAAAGTACAGACAGTCATTTTAGTCCTTCTTCGTTTTGGTAGCCTAGGTTGGCTGTGAAATTTTATCAGGCACTGCTTGTTCGCCATCTAAGTGCTGCCATATTAAGGGCTCTTTCAGGGTCAGGAAGTTAAACATTCTTATTACGCATTGAACAGCTTGCCAGGCTCTGCTGTGTGGGCAATATACTCTCAGTAGCTTGTGGGGATCCCTCAGGGGCGGGGAGAATATTCATGGTAATTAAGAGGCATATCAATGGCTGTCAACATTTATACATTTGAATGCCTAACAAACTGGATAGGACTTGAAGAGATGTGTCCCAATGCCAGCAATTTCTATCTTCGTTGTCTAGGCACCAATATCCACATACAAGGAAGAAGAAATTGAGAAATTCTACATGGAACTTGAGGAGTTACAAAAAAGATCACACCTTCTATAAGATCATAGTCGTTAATTTTAATGCCAAGATAGGAACGAGAAGATCGGCCAAAGAGCTCCACATTGGGACCCATAGCCTAGAATGGAACGAACAGGGTGAGAGACTATCTGAGTTCATCATGTGACCAAGACCATTCATGGGAACTCACAATTCTAGAAGACAGAAGTGAAATGTTGAACATGGGAATCTCCTGGGGACAGTTTCACAATGAAACTGACCACATCTTCAATCGAAGGTTATGCCTGACCAATGTCTCTGTCGTCCAAAAATTCCAAAAAAGGATCGGACCACCGTCTACTTCATGCAAAGTTCTACATCACACAACAGGGAGAAAAGGCTGCAGAGTTTATAAAGAGAACTCCCAGAATGACCACAAACTAGGAACTCTTTGGCACCATTGCAGCAACATGGAAAGATACCATCATTGAAGACATCAATGAAGAATACAAGTGACTGGTTCAGCACCTCCATGACTGTGCGAAGAAGAATGTAGAGAGAGAGAAAGATACAAAAGGACACCTGTCTTCAGAAACTGTCGAGCCTCATTCGCAACGTGGCAGGGACGCAAAGCCTCAGGCGACCAAATGCTAACATCCAACTTGCAAAGCAGTGCAGAGAAGTGATAAAGGAAGACCTCAAAGAGAGAAAGAGCAGAAATAATGGAAGATGCAGCAGAAGCCGGGAAAAGCATTCCCAACACCCGCCTGTCCTTCACACAACTGTAAGACCAAGATGATAGCCCTCTGACGCCCTTATGAATCTGTCATATCTTCCAGAAAGGCAATGGAGAAGATTATCCATGACTTCTACTCAGATATTTGATAGCCACGTCCACCTGCCCACATACCAAATTCCACAGGATGGATATGTCATTCCCAATGTTATCCCTTCTGAAATCCGACATGCCATCTAGTCGGTAAAGAAGGGAACAGCACCAGGCCCAGACAAAGTCAGACCCGAACACCTGAAGAATCTGTCTTCAGTACTCATCAATACACTGGCTCGGCTCTCTCACACACTGCCTGTCCGAATGCAAGGTGCCCTCCCAATGGAAAACCAGCAGGACAGTTCTACTGTTCAAGAAGGGAGACATTCATGACATTGGTAACTATCGCCCCATCTGCCTGTTGTCTGTCATCTACAAGCTGTTTACACGAGTCATCCTGAACAGGATTGTCAGAACACTAGTTGAAGGACAACCATGCGAGCAAGCTGGCTTCCCGGAAAGGATTCAGCACAATCGACCATATCCAC